>JAKCPI010021364.1:0-176691 GCA_023213315.1 Euborellia annulipes
ATTTATTGATCTATAATTAGGATGATAATTTTTGCTCAGGGGCTGTGGGTAGATGGATGGCGACCACGAGCTGCCTGAGCTGGGACAGGCAGTCCTTCAGATCTTTGTACTATGTCTGTGTCTCTTCTTCCTCTTTTTAACAGGCGTCAAACCGTGTGACGGGCCGGTCTGTCCTATTTCTTCCGGTCGCAAAATCTCATGATAGGGTTGGAGGGAAAAAGAGAGGTCAGCCGACCCCGCATCTCGGGAATAAGGCAAGGACAGAAAAATTAGATGATAATTTATTTAAGAATGTTTCAACTAGTGCCAACGGCGAATACATTGGATTATATTAAATAGGCCTAAAAAAGAAAAAAATTATATTTAGCCGAATTTTTTTTTTAATTTCTCAAAGAGGGTTTCGATTAGAAAACAGGAAAAACTAAGGGTCTAATGAATATATCCGGGAAGAAGGGGCGTTGACTCTATAACAAGTTGTGAGCCCTTCATTTTGTGCAACCCTCCATCCTCCCCCTCAAACAAACAGAGAGCGACAAACAGCAGGGGGTGGAAACTGGCACAGGGGACCCATTTTAGAAAAGTGGTTTCATCTTTTAGAACATAATATATATAGAGTAGCTTGACAAATGATGACAAGTAAATAATTGTCGGTTTGGTCAAGAACTCCCAGCGCGTGAAACAATTCATAGTTCATGACACCAACTGAAATCCAACACCCCAGACTTGAATGCGCCCCTCGGCGACGATTTCGGTCTTGGTGTCAAAAAAAAATTGGGGCTTCAATTACACACTATTGATGGAGACAAACTAGTTTTTTATTTAGGAGAGTTGTTTAAAGAGCCACTCAATCTGCTGGCATAATAAATTTCAAGGGAGAATTTCATTCTTTATTTTTAAAAAGAAAAGATGGATAAATCCATTAAACAAATTTAAAGTTGGCCAAAATAGTTGATGAACATGAAGAGAAAAGATGACCTTAAATCCGTGACTGAGAGGAGAGATAAGAAAGGAAGCAGGTTATCTTCAATTTGATAAAGAAATATTAAACACTCTTCGGAATGGAATATCAAATGAATAAATTATTCAAGTGATTATAATGAATTCAGAAATTTGAATTAAGCCAAAAGATCAATTCAGTTAAAAAGTTCACAATATTCACTGATTTGTAAAATAAATATAAAACTCTAATTCATTCAGCAATACTGATTCTTTTTTTTCTAATTGAAGCAATCAATAATTTCAATCTTTATTTAGTTCTTATACTCCATTTCTACTTGACTCTCTTTAGTTTGAGAATCTGTATTCTGAAAGTTTTATTTAGAAATTTCCAAATTAAATAATCATAAATTACTGTTTTTAGTCATCATTTTCAACAAATGATTCAATATTTGTTCAGCATGAGCGTAATTTTGTTTGAGAGGCATAAATAGAATTTTTTTTGTTGGAAATTTATAAGAGTAATTATTTAGCTATTTTAGTTGAGAGAACTGAAAATAAAACGCTGCGAATTATTGCTAACCCTCCATTTGGAATGAACGTCAACAATCATTTGATCCTCGTTGGCCTAGGGATGCAGTCACTACCTGAGCATATAATCAACCTAAGAGAAAAAATTTTAAGGATAATTCCTAACCATGAAAATCCTTTAATAAGGGAGATTCAATTTTAACCTTTTTTCCTTCTTTTTTTTATACATAATTATTAAAGGCTTTTGTGAGGGTTTTTTTAAACTTTTCCCTCCATAGAATGTATTAAATCCCGGAACCATATAAAGGAACCTTCTCGTTAGATGTCATCATGTCGCTGGTTTGAAGACATTCCATTCGTCTGACACCATGTTTTTTTATAAAACTTTGATCAACTTACTGTAAATGCCTTGTGCATAGTAGTTTAATTGTTCTTCTTTTGGTCAATAAAAATTATTTATTTATTTATTTATTTTTTAGAAATACCGGTATTTCTAACAAGACGAGATAGACTTTCGAGATGGGCATTTTGCCATAATCATCAAGTAAAAGTAAACAAAGTATTTTTCAGACAACATAAGATAAAGTAAGAGATCCTATTTCGACTGTAAAGGAAACAAATCATCTTAAACATTTGAGCAATCGAGTTATTTTAAAATGAAAAAAAAAAATCATCAAAGAAGAATTAATTTATCAAGTCTGATCTTGCATCCTTCACTAACATTCACCTAAGTTTCTTTGGCCGAAACATTGAATGAAATATACCAGGTGCACAAGTTTAAAATGTTTTTTTTTTTTTTTTTTTTATGAAAAATACGCAATTATTTAAGAAAAATGGCAAAACATTTTGTATTCAAAATATTTGCTCTTGCTTTCTACACATTTTATCCATCTCTCGGGCAATTTCATTCCAAAAGCAAGCTTCCTTCATCTTTCATTGAAATCCATCCATCTGGCCATTTTCGTGCATCTTGAAGTGTTGTTCGGCCAATGTGTGTTCCATCGATGAGAAGAGATGATAATCAGAAGGCGCCAGGTCTGGTGAATACGGTGGGTGGGGTAGCGAAGAAATTGTTTCTTTGGTCTGAATGTGCAGTAGTCATGCTGCAGAATGACTAAGTCGTGTCTTCCAGCCCATTCTAGGCGTTTTTCGATCAATGCGTGGTTCAAATTGATCATTTGTTGTCGGAGCGGACGATATTAACTGTTTCGCCGGGTTTGAGAAGCTCATAGTACTACTTCCTTCTGATCCCACCACACACACAGCATTGTTTTTCATTTGGGATTCTCAAAATCAATCCATTTTTCATCGCCACTTACAATCCGATGCAAAAAACCCTTTCTTTAGTGGCGTAAATGAAGCATTTCGTTTTTTCATCTGTCGTGTGGAAGCAAAGAAATCGTTTCTTTTTCCAACCTTTTGGATCTTTCCCATGGCTCCCAGGCGATCGGAATATAATAGCTTGCCTAGTGACATTCAACTACGCCGCCATCATTTGTTGTGTTAGTGTTTCGTCTTCGTCCAATAATGCTTGTAATTCGTCGTCTTCAAATTCCAACTTTTTTGGTCGATTTTCGCGTTCTTTATCACTAACATTGAAATCGCCACTTATGAAACGTTGAAACCAGCGTTCACAAGTCTTGACGGTTGGAGCAAGATCGCTCTAAGTCTCTACAAGAATTCGAAGACTTTAAGATGCCTTTTTCTTTAGATTGAACAAGAAAATTGTTACATGCTGCAAATGCTCTTTATTTGGCTTCAAATTTAACGATGTTTAACACAAAAAAAGTATGCTATCAACTAGTAAACAACTAAAAGCATATGACGTTTTGTAGCGGACTTACTTAGCAACAAAATGGTGCTTTGGGTTTGACATATAAGCTTCAATTGGCTCAAAAAAAAGACATTTTAAACTTGTACGCTGGTAAAATTCCTAGCTCTTCGTTCTTTCCCCACTTGGCTACACTTTTTTGGAAAATTCAAAACGTACTGGATATTTTCATTAAGATCTTGACATCGAATTTTTAAGACGATCGCTCTAAATATTTAACAAAGAGAAAGTAATCACAATTTTTTGAATAGTAAAGGACAATTAATGAAATTGTAAGATAATTTTTAGTGTTTTAGATAATTTTTTTTTTTTTCCAAAAATTTATGGTGAAAGTTGACAAAAAAATAAAATAATATTAGTATTAATTAAAAGTTAGAGATAGGAAAAAGTTAAAATAAAAGGGGTTGTGTTATTATTAAAAGAAAGAATACGTGACTATTTTATAACCAGGTATTTAGTATTTAAATTCGGACTATTATCATATAATTATTTATCAATATATTATAGAGTAATCAAAATAGAATATTTAATTAAAACCAATTAGCATTTTATTTATTATCTTTTCAGAATAAGTAAATTGACTTTTCAAATTTTTATAGTCAACAACACAATTGCAAATTAGTTTAACTCATTTATGGCTTGTATATTTTTTACTAATTCATCTAATAAATTTACATTATTGTTTATATTTTTTCAAAAAACAAAAGTACTTGCATTTCGAAAAAAAATTTATAGGATACTTTACTTTCACTTTAATACAAATTTTATTAATAGTTGGTGGGTTTTATAAAACAAGAAAAATTATTTTCTAAAATTTTTAGATGTGAAAACTTGAGAAAAAAAAGGCCAATATAATTTTAAAACTGCAAACTTGACAAGCATGCACGTGCAATCTTTTTGTACAAGCAAACTGTAGGAGAATTTTGCGCAAGCATTTTAATTGTGCAAGCCTATGCACAAGCAAAACTCTCCGCCATTTTATAGACGCCTTGACATTTGATATTTATTTAATAATTTAATATAGGCTAAATTAATTCATTTAAAATTTCAATTTAAATATTAATATTTATTGGGTCCCAGTTTTTATTTCTTGTTATCTTCGAATAAATAACCTTCTGATTTTGACATTTTTAGGTTAATTTTCGGCATAAGCTGTTTCTTGCACAAGCAAGTGCCGTGTGGTACCGAAAGGAATTTGTGCATGCTGGTAAAAAAAGATTGCACATGCATGATTGTCAAGTTTGCAGTTACGTGTGTAGGCGCGCCTTAAGAGCTCATAGTTCTAAAAATAAATTCGAAAATATAACAATTTCTTTAAAAAATTACCAAGTTATTTCAATTTTAAATTGAATTCAAATCTAAATTTGATATGTAAGATGACTATCTAATCATCACTGATGTGCTGCGAGGAATAGCGAGTGAGTGATGGCTTTATATACCCAAGTATAACAGGTACCCGACAGGAATAAGGTCTTTAGCTTTATGCACGTTACGCCTGGGTTAACTAAACGGAAAACGTTTTTTTAATGAAGGTTTTTAAACATTAATTAAGGCTTTTCCCTCTTTAAAAACTAAACTAATTAAATATTAATAAGCGTATTAAAATTAAAAAAAAATATATATTCTTATTAAAAAAAAGAAGCGTTATTATGTTTAATAGAAAATATTAAAAGTCGACCCAAAAAATTACTTTAAATGTAATTTGCAATTTTTTTTTTGGTTGTGTGATGTGAAAGGAAGTCGAAATAAGTCAATTAGTGAGATTCGTTTTACTGAATTGTAAAAAACAAGATCAGTTTTAAAATTGAAAATCCAGGAAGGAGCCACGGTCGGTCCCTCCGCCTCAACTTCATTGCATTTGTTTTTACAATGTTTTTAACGCTTCAATGCTGTTTGCTCTGCTGTTGCAGCTAAGCGCGAACCCGAAGGCCATTGATTCCCATTACCAGCAATAATTATTTTTGGCATTAAAAAAAAAAAAATCTTTGATAATTGCAATAAATTAATTCTGATTTGATATTTATTAATAATAATTCATAAAAATGATTTGCATTCTTATGACGAGGCATTTAAAATAATTTAGAGGCGTTTGTCGATTAAAATTCTCATGAAAGAGAGGAAACTGAGTCTGGGTTGGCGCTTTACGGCAGCTGGGGGCGAAGGTGTAAATACGGGGGAGGGGGGAGCGCCAATGACGTCATAAAGTGAAGCCAATCGCTTTACGACACTGCCAATTGAATCACAAGTCATTGGTTTGCCCGTATAACGTTATTTAAAAAACAATACACAACCAATTTATTTACTGTATATATGTGTACATCTTCTATAAATATATAAATGAAATGGTACAAATGTATGCATAATTAATTATTGTTTTATACAAATTTTCAATGAATCTATAGTATTTCACAATATTAAGTATACACAAATCTACAATTACAATTGGTCTTGATAATCTTTTAGCGCGCTTTATGCAAGCTGGCATACGACTAGACTCTCTAGGAGAAGCTATGCAACCATAAGTATTTGACAAGTAAATTAGAAAATCCTGTATCAATTAGCAACTAACCTAAACATTCATCTCTTACTTGTTAGACTCATATATCTTGATTGTTATAATATTCAAGAAGAAATATGGTGATATGTTATTAATCATATTATGGGCGTACCCAGGAAGGGACAGGGGGCAGCTGCCCCCCCCCTAAAAGCAAAAAAAAAAAAAAAAATTAAATGTTTATAAAGTGATGAAACGAAACAAAATTGGTGTATGGCGCCGGCGAATGATTTTTTTTTTGTTACGACTCAAGGGTTTTTAGGCCTTTAATTCGAAGGCTTTTCCCCCTCTATATAAAAAATAGCTATGTCACAATCTGGACGACGATGATCTGCCCCCCCCCCCCTGGACGATCATGATCTGACCATGCCCCCCCCCCTAGATTTGATCCTGGGTACGCCCATGAATCGTATCCCGAGACCCGACGGATCTTTTACAGATAGAATTTTATATAAATGAGTTAACATTATTACTTTCTCTTACCTCTATATATGTTAATATATATAGAGAGAAATAGAAAGTATTGGATTGATGTCAAAAATTCGATGTCGAGATTTTGACGCATATACACACGTTTTGAGTTCCTCAGAATCCAAAAAAGTGGTTTTCGCGACATGGTCGGTCTGTGTTCAATTTAAAGCATGAAGGAATTCGCGAAAAAAAAGAAAGCTAGGTGGTTGAAATTTTATATTTAAGTTAGACACCCCCCTGGAGCGCGAAAATAAGCTTATAAACAAAATCGACCAAAGAGTAGATCTACTAGTACTTTACTGATGTACTTTTTCAGTTTTTTTCGATTTTTTCAAAATTGAATTAAATATAAAATTAAGAAAATTAAGCCAGTGACCCGTGGATTAGAGAGAAGACCCTCCCGGGTTCGCTTCCCGTTCCAAGCGAGAAAGATTTATTTCATTTGAAATGACTACGAATCATTTGAAATAAATGGACCCTGTTACGCATTAGTGTGTCAAGCACCAAAAAAATTAAAAATTGAGTTAAGGACGGAATATTGTTTCAAATGCTATAATTAATAGTATTTTTTATGAAATATGTGCTAAAAAAATTTATATTTAATGTTACTTGCACAATTGACAAAAAAAAAATATATATAATCCAATGAAAACAAAAAACTTTATTGTTAATTTTCTCAAAACTTGGTAGCTGGCGCTTGCTACACTAATGCGTAACAGGGTCCAAATAGGTCTAAATGGCCTTAGATGCCGAAAGACCTTAAAATAAAAAAAATTAATATTAAAAATGCAGCTGCATTTAAAGCTGGTGTTTTAAATTTTTGAGATATTCCTTAAGAATGTTGAGAAGGATGTAAATAAATAAAAATCTGGAAATGATATTCAGGCCAATTTATTTGAGTTTCTCTTCCAGCCCTTTATTTTGTAAATATTCCAAATAAATTGGCCTGAATATCATCTCCAGATTTTTATTTATCTGATTCCTTCTCAATATTATTCGCCAGGGCTATCCCATCTTCATCTTATGAATGTTGCTCATAGTGTTAATAATTTTCACTCAATTAAGAAAATAGTTAAGATAAAAGGAAAGTACTTTATTTCAAATGAAATAGAGCCAAGTATTTATTAATATCGGCAAGAAAGTAGTAAAAAAAAAGTAAATAAATTTGTTATGAGTCGTTTAAAGGTGTGATAAAAAAAAAAGCGAATAAGCAAACGCAATAGAATGGCTAAGGTGCTTTTAGAAGGGTCAAAATAGAGGAGTTAGGAGAGAAATCTTGCGCAGAAGGGAAACGAAATGGGGATGAGGGTTAGGAGGAGATGGTGGGTTGTGGAACAATCCAGGCCAATTTGTTGGCTTTGTATCCTTGCTTGGTTGTATGAGTCCCGGGGGTCACATAACGGCCAGAATCACCGAGAAGATCCCGAGGGAGAGCTGACGTTCCCGTTCCCGTTCCCGGCTTCCAACTCCCGTCTCCGGCGCCACATCTCTCGACAAAAGCCCACAACTTGTGCGTTAAAACCAATTCTAAGTGGCAACCAACTCATCCATGAACAAGATTCATTGATTATTATCCATATTAAAAAAAAAGGAGTAATGCTTTTTTTTCATAATTGTCGGCACTATAATAAATGCATTATTTCCGCTATATTTAAATAGAAACTTCCGTGAGGATAGAAAGAAAAAAATGACAATTGCATTGATAAAAAACAAAGTTTCAAGAGTATTCCCATAATTTGGTAAACAAATTTTAATCTTAATCATTAAAATAATTATTAGCTACTAAGAAATTTTGAAGAAACGGATTTTTTATAGAAGAAAAAAAGACTTAAAATTATACTTATATCTCTATCACCTTCGAAAATTTATTTATTATACACCTTTCACTCAAATATTAAAATATATATATGTTGAACTTAACGATAAAAGTGACAACTAGATTAGTGAGAATGACTTATTTCGACACAGGTTAATATTTTTTTATCGCCAAGACATTTTTAAATATATAAAAAGAATGTTAAAAGGAAATATATTTCTAGGTTTAGGTATATTTATTTCAAACTAGAAAACTAATAGAATATATGGGGTGAAAAATCAATTAGTGAGTTGCCTACAAAAGCAAAAACGAAATAATTTGATTCACTTCAATTTTCTTTTATAAGAAATTAAGCTTTTATAAATAAAAATCCTATTCTAACCCTTCATGGCCTAAACAGGGATTCTTATTTGGTATCCAAATGGCTTAAATAAAATCATCGGACTGCCTGGGATCCCAACCCTCGATATAAAGTCAGGCGCTACCAACTACGCCAAGCCCGAGGGCGATACGTATATTAAAATTCAAGATGTAAAATTTATAAACATGGGTAAATATTTATATTTTGTTACCATGGCAACCATTTCTCCTTTATTTCCTATGAAGTACAAGAGTAGCCCTCAGGGCATGGCGTAGAGGTTAGCGTGCTAACCTCGTATACCAAACGTCGCGGGTTCGGACCCCAGGCAGTCCGATGATTTTATATAAGGCATTTGGATACCAAATGACTTATATAAGAATGCCTGGACCCCAATATGTATAATTATAAATAACGGATATCGTTTAAAGTCTTAAATGGCCTAAGTTGCCGAAAAGACTGTGTGAATGCGTGTGTGATTGTGAGTGTGAATGAGAAAAAAGTGTAAATGTTTAATAATTTATAAGTACAAGAGTAAAGTGTGCTTTAAAAGATTTCAAGAGCAAAGAATATACATTTTACAGAGCATCTAAAAAATAATTGATTTTTGAATTTTAATCAAAATCGCTAGAGCGAATTTTGAGAAAATCGAAAAAACTGAGTACATCAGTAAAGTACTAGTACTCTTTGGCCAATTTTGTTTAAAAGCTTCGTGTACGTCCCAGGGAGGTACGAAAATTAAATATATAATTTCAACCTCCTAGCTAGACCATTTTGCGAAAACATGATCAAAATCTCGACATCGAATTTTTGACATGAAACCAATACTTTCTCTATATCTTAACATATGTATACTTGGAAATTAAAAGGTCGTAAAGGACAAAATAGCAAAAAATAAGTTATATTTACAGAAATTGTCAGCTTTTTAAGCTTTACATAACAGTCTAATTAAAATTTGCTATCTAAAAAAAAAAGGGTTTTATAGATATTTGAGAAATCATAGGAATTTATTATTCGGGTATAGTGTTTTTCACCTAACACTTTGCGCAAATTTGTCAAAAAGGATTAAAAATTTTGAGAAGAAAAATCTTACAAAGACTAAAATAGTACCAAGGGCGGTCCCAGAGGGGGGGTCAGGGGGTCGTGACCCCCCCCCAAATCTTTTTTTTTTTTTTAACACACACTTTTTTCCCACTCACTCTCCCATTCACACAATCTTTTCGGTAACTTAGGCCATTTAAGACTTAAACGATACTCATATTTGATTAATATATATTTATTGGGGTCCAGGCCCATTTATTTATACTATAAAAAAAAAAAAAACAGTGACCCCCTCAAAATGTAAGGCTAGGACCGCCATTGAATAGTACTAAAGTCAAAAACGTTATAGGAGTATCATTATCAGATTTTTTCAAGAGATAAATATGTATGATTTATATAGTATTATGTATAAATTTAATGTTTCTGGTAATCCGGCATTTTCAGAAACCGGCATAAGGCTGGTATCGTTTAGGCCGTAATCAAGACTCTACAGAACATTTAAAAAAAAAATTACTTCAGAAACACTGTCCATAACAAAATATTTGGACGAAATGAAGAGGGTAGATATTTGAGAATAAACAACCGGGATTAGCCTCCCCCAAGGCTGAGAGGTTGACAAATGTCAATATTGATAACCTTAAAGGCAGCGGGTTCTGATCCCATGGGAAGTCCCAAGAATATTTATTTAAAACATTTGGATACCAAATGGTATAAATAAATGTACCTGGATAAATCGTAATTATAATAATTGAGTAACGTTAAAGTCTAAAACTGCCTAAGATGGCGAAAAGACAAAAATAAAAAATAGGAAAACAACGGAACTAGAAATAGAGCAATCAAGACTCAACCAGATGTCGAAAAAAACAATGGTGCTTTGCATGGTATTTGGAAACTATCGTTTATCAATCGAATTCACTAATTAATTATTTGTCCGAGATTTAATAATCAAATTTCGGGTTCGAAAAATGACAAAAAATCAAAATTCTTATATTTGCATGCCGGTCATTGTCGGTATCGCTAAATTAGCAGGCCAAATAATTTTATTGTTTTGTTTTTAGAGGACAAAATAAAGGTCAAAATAGCAAAAATAAGGTTATTTATTAATATTTTATATAGAAAAAAAAAATTTAGAAATTTTATTGTGATAATATTCCAACTGTTTCCTTTCTTAATCAAATGAGTTTTTAAAATCTGGTCACCATAACATTCTTACCTATATATTTTTATTAATTTATTGCAGATATAATAAAAAAAGATTATTAAATTCATTTTCAATTGAATGTTTAAAGGAATTTACAGTCTATGTTGATGAATGATGATTTAAATACATGCGTCTAGATGCTCGAGTCTCTTAAAGGAGTACCTAAGAATAAGAATTTAGACACCGGCCACTTTTCAAGACAGGTTTCAATGAAATTACAGCCGTAAAATTAAGCGACGGCGGCGGCAGATAAGTCGAAAAATACAAGAAACATCTTCAAAGGCCATAATGCACATTTTTAATCAAGAGCCATAATGTGCCTACATTAAGAATTTCTTTTGACCTCCGACTGTTTCATCTCCAATTCCACTCTAATCTCAAGGCATCATCATTGAACAAACAAATAAAAGAAAATGGAAAAAGCCACATTTCAAGTCTTATCTTACGACCATTTATTTTGTTATTTAAAAAAATAAATATGAGGTGAATAGTTTTTAAAATTTAGTTCGATTTATTATATTTATTTATATTTATTTTCATATTCGTTTATGAATGATCTAGTCTCGAACAAATTCATGATTAAATAATAATGAAATTACGGTCTATAAATGTTTATTATCGTCACATAATAAAGGTAGGTTAATTGATATTTTTCAAGTGTTGAAAAAATTTATGAATACCGCACAGAAGGTATTTATTTATTCACATTAAAAATTTAACATTTTTTTATTTTATTTTTTTATTTCATGTTTTCCTCGTGATTTATTATTTTGTTTGGGGAAATTGATTAAAACGATTCTACCTATTGGAATATTTCAATTTTTTTTTTTTTTTGAGTCAAGTAAAATGTTATTCTTAATGCGCGGTTTCCGAGACAACATCGATTTGTCGCCTATCTGGGATATGCCGTAAAAAAAACAGTTTTGTGGAAAGGAAAGCGGCAAAACCTCTCCAACGTATTATTTGCATATTATTCTTATAAATTAAATATGCACCCGATGCTATGGTGCAATCACGTGATGCTTATTGTTGCAGATTTATGGGTATTAAAGGCGCGTTCTCATTGAAGCATCATTAGGCGACAAAGCGAGCAGCAACAAATTTTAGGGATGCATTTCCAATAAAGTAATTGGATCATCGCCTAGTGATGACCTGTGAAAACGCGCCTAAAACTCATAAATCCGATTATAAAAATTGATTAAAAAATAAAAGTAGCTATAGTATATGAATATTTTTGTAAAATTTAATTGAAAAACAAATATATTTAAATATGATTTAGAAATCGCCAGGAATGGGCAGGACCACGATACTTTTGAATTTAAATACCAAGATCCGATCCAGGATTTTTGAATCGAAATCCTTTGTTTAGACAGAGTTTTGGATCTGGATCGCGATTCCAATCGAATGGGATGTGAATTTAAGGATTTGGATCGAAATCATTTTTAAACTTTGGTTCTCGGATCGGATCGCTAATAAATTTCGACAGAATAGCAATCCTGGATTTTTGCCATCCTTTTCTAAGGTTTCTATCATTATTAAATTAAATATGTGTAAGGCACAAAAAGCCTGCAGTGCTGGTGCCAAAAATCATTATAATTAAAAAAAAAAAATAAGGTTTGTCAAATAAATCAATCCTTTAAAATTTCTTTAGTTATATCTTTCTTTCATCCAAACGTCTAAAAATTACAAATTCTTCCGAAGAACTAGATTTTAATTCAGAAATTGTATTAATTAAAACTGGATCGGATTTCCGGATCGGATTTTTGAATCGCGGATCTGGATTTATGGAGAACATTATGGGGTGGGGGCAATGGGTGCGTGTGCCCCGGGCGGCAGATATCAGGGGGGCGGCAATTAAAGAAAGATTTACTTAAAAAAAGGTAAAATGATATGAATTTTGTATAGAAAATTTTAAGGAGGGGGGCGACAAATTAAATTTTGCCCCCCCCCTAAAAAAAATCTCGTAGTTACGACCCTGTATTAAATTACTCCATGAGCTTAAGGTAATTAAAAGTTTGTCAACCACTAATGTAGAAAAAAATTTTTTAATGATTTAAAGTACTTTATTAAACTCTACGTAGACTAGAGTATGAAATAATCTTTAAAAGTTGAAGAGGTTACTTAAAAATTACAAAGAGAAGAAAAGATAATTAATTTTCTAAAAATACAGTAGTTAAAAAGATGCATAAATTAGAATTAAAAGAAGAATAATAATAGAATAAACAAGGTTAGTGACATTCATATGTAATAAATATTAAAGTCAGGTATTTATGAGGATCTAAGGAAAAAAAAAATATTTAAACTATTAAAGCTAATAAATAAATTGAAAAGTGAATTTGTTTTCAATTTATAAAGTTAAAAAAAAAATGAATGGAGGAATGAATGAATGGATGAATCGATGATGTTTTGACAACAATAATAATCATAAAAAGTAATAAATTATTTTATACCCCACTATGATAGGCAATTTGCACTGCAACTGACTAAGTAATTAAACCATTAAAATATATAGGCATAATACATTATTGTTACCATGCTTTTCTCGGTTATCCTTTTTTTATTTACTTTGAGTCATTGATTTGAGTGATATCTTAATTAAGAATTTTTATGACGGAATTTAAAAAAAAAGGGTTTGTCAAAAACTACAGGAATTTAGCAACACGTATGACATGTCATGCAGAAATAAATTTGGAAAAGATGTGTACCTAATTTCTGGATTTTGCTCGGGAATTCTTGTTTGTGCCAAGGAGCGTCAGGAATTTCGTTGAACAAACCAAAGTCATCTCTTTCCTTTTTAATTAGCGACTGTAGGAAATGCATCGACTTGTACGTCGGTGTATAAAAGCCCGATGTATACTGCTGATGGGAACGATCCGACCCTGTGGGATGGGGGGCAGAAGAAAAAAACATTCTGTTATGAGCAATAAAATTATTACTGATATTTTTTTTTTCTTTCTCATTAAGTAAAAAGTTTCGGTCACGCAGTGAGTGGGGCTTGGAAATAAAAAAAAAAAAAGATGGGTGGGTGAAAAAAAGAACTTGAAGAAGGGAGATGAAAAATGATCAGAGAAACGCGACGTTAGGAGAAAAAAAAAAATTGAATAAAAATAAAGTAAAAAAAAAAAAAAAGGATGGCGGCGTCCGTGGGCGGACCCTGCTGCCATTGGCCAGAGCGGTGAGCGGTGAGCGGTGAGCGGTGTGCGGTAAGCGCAAGGCTTGCATGCAACGCTCCGCTCGCTCGCTCGCTCTCTCTTTTGGCTCCTACACACGCGCGCTTCCTCAATTCCACGAATCAATTTCCAACAATTTGTGTGTGTGTCTCCATTTTTTTTTTAACCATTATAAACAAGAGACGAAATTAATGAAAAAAAAAAAAATAAATAAATAAATATCGAATCATCTCAGATGGAAATATTGATAAAACTCTTCAGAATTAAATATTATCAAAAGAATAACAATAAAAAAAAAAGTAACCTGATCAAAAAAAATTTTTCCCGATAATTTTAGAAAAAAAAAAAAAAAAATTAAGAACTTTACATTAAAAGGTTACAAAAGAACAAACGTATGATGTAATTTTGAATAATTATTTTCATGGCCAAATTAAAATTTATCGCATGCAATTTATTTTTTTGTTATATTCATGAATGTCCGCCATTTAAATTTGTCAGTCTTAAAAAATTTGGTGTTATTTTTTGGTAGGGTATAACGAGAAAAAAAAATTTACTACATTGATCTTAAAATAATTTTCTTGTTTGATTAAAAAGCTTTTTCTTTTTATTCATTAAAAAAAAATATATTCTGTATTTTTAGAAAATTTAATTTCATGGTAGGCTATTAAAGCAATACTAATTTATACTCTTAGGGTTAAAGATATTTATTTTTGATATAAGATAAGGTGGCTGTAGACATGGGCGTCGCAGGGGGGGCAACCAGGCACTGCCCCCCTGGAAAATTAAAATGATACAAAAAAATGTATAAAACAAAAAAAAATACAAAAAAAACCTTTCACAGTATACATCCACCTTGCCGCGGTGAGAAAGCTTTAAATACTAAGAGATGTATAACATTATTAATATCAAAATACGTTTTTTTTAACTTATCTGGAAGTGACTTGCCCCCCCCTGCAAAAAATCCTGCGGACGCCCTTGGCTGTAGATATCAGTTGATAAGGGACAGAGGAGTTGGCAGCCAATTTTAGAGCCTCTATATTAAATAAAAACTCTCAATTCTGGATACGTTTCGGCTTTATTCGGCCTTAGTAGAATAAAGCCGAAACGTATCCAGAATTGAGAGTTTTATTTAATATAGAGGCTCTAAAATTGGCTGCCAACTCCTCTGTCCCTTATCAACTGATATTTATTTTTGTTCATTTATAAAACCTTTATTAACTAGGTAGAGATTTGTTTGAATAGATGGAATTTTTTTCAAACAACGCTCAAATAGACTGTAAATAAGCCAGTCAATATATCGTTTAAAATAACAAATTTGCGAGATGAGTTTCTGTTTGATTGGGCAAAAATTGCGCCTCCTGGAGTCGAACCAGGATCTCCACGCTTTCGCGGCGGGCGGACTATCTTTATCCTAGTTCGCCGGCCCAAGTGAAAAAAAATTTGCTCTGGCGACCTAGGATAAGGTAGTCCGCCCGCCACGAAAACGTGGAGGTCCTGGTTCGACTCCAGGAGGAGCAATTTTTGCCCAATCAAACAAACTCATCTCGCAAATCTTAAATTTATTTAGTTATATTTATTTAATTACAATTTTTCTAGAATTCGGTCAAATAATGAAAATTGGGAACTTGTCTCCACAAGGAGAAAGATTATACAAAAAATTAAGCACAATCTCCCAATAAACATGACTTGAATTCATATTTAAACAAAAAAAGCCCCTATTCTCTCAACTAGAGAATAGAGGTGTTGACAATAGAGGCATTTATAACTTTAAAGGAAGGAGGTGACAGTCGAGAAAACATAATTGAAAGAAAATATACGGAGTTTTAATTCAATTTGATGGCTATCCCAATTAAAAATTTGCAAAACAGTTTAGCAGACTGCAAAACAAATTGTGAAATAATGTAAATAAAATATAGATAGATGTATTTCTATTTGAGAAAAAGAATGACGTTATCGGGATGCGGGCCTTAATTTTACTTGAAAATTAGGATTATTAAATTCATTTGGTTCAATAATTTTACAATCCGGGTTCTATATTATAAAAGTATGAAGTGAGATAATTGTCTCGAATTTTGACTTACTACAAGGAAATTTACTCCGATCATTTAATTATGTGAAAAAAATATATATATAATAATTTAAATAATAGAATTAGAAAGTTATCAAAAGAACAACTTTAAATTTTCCAACTAGATTTAATAAAAATATGAAACTATGATGAGGAAGTACAAGAATTGACATAACATGAAATTTCATATCCGTTCATTTGTTGTCTTTTTGTTCCCTATAGTATTTCTTTTCTCCATTTGCAAACCCCTCGGATCAAGAATAAGAATAATGTGAAAAGAATTTATTTCCAAGAAAATACTGGGGAATAAATATAATTAGAAATAATAAAAAATAAAAAGAATCCGGATGTACAAATAATACATACTAGATGCAATCGAATAAGTACTAAATAATTATTTATTAGCCTTTGAGCTAAAATTACTTACACTTTTGATCAAAAATTGTAACCATTTACTTCACAGAATGAATAGAAGCTAACTGAATTGGCTACCAATCATTTGAAATAAATAGGGAGGGAATCTAAATGGACTTGGATACCGACAAAGACCTTAAATAAAAAATAGAAAATATTAATAACCTCTAAGATGCGAACAACTTAACAATGCAGCATGGGTTCAAGATTTGACTTGCAGATGGCACTAGATTCATTTATGTCAAGTAAATTTATTTCAATTGAATTGGCTACCAATTATTTGAAATTAATAGAAATGGACTGTAAATGGACTTATTTGTTAGATGCCGAAAATAAACTTTAAATAAAAATAAAAATAAAATATTAATAACCTCTAAGATGCGAACAACTTAACAATGCAGCTTTGGTTCAAAATTTGGCTTGTAGATGGCACTCAGTTCAATTATGTAAAATATTTTAAATTATTTCAATCATCTTTTAATAAAAAAAAAAAAAAAAATAGAAATATTAAAAAATTTATTATCGATCAATTATAAAATCAAAAATGTTTCTAAAATTTAATTAATTATTTATTCAAATAAATTCAAGTATTTTACTTAAGGTTGTTCGGACATTAAAGCACTTTCGTAGATTAAAAGCTAATTTTTTAATATGTTATAAATCACTATCAAATACGTATAAAATAAAATTTTGAAGCAGATCTGACACAGGGTTATCGTGTAATTAATTTTTAAAAAATTGAAATTTAACATGTAGCCTATGGGGAATAACGACGAAATTCACACATATCGAATTATATAGGCATCTGTGCAAATGATACAAAAACAAAAAAACTTACATTTTATTAATTCACTTCCGAGGAATATGTTAAAAATAAAATCAAAAGTTTCTGCCGACCGCTTTTAAAGATATTTTAACAAGAAAGTCAAAAAAATTCTCCAAAATGACAGTCGCTAATATTTAAAAATAATGAATTCTCGAGAGTCAGACCAGCCTGGCAACGTCGCATAGCATAAGTGTCTTATCTCTATGTCAGATACATTTTTTTTTCAATTTTACATTATTTTTTCTCGCAAATCGTCCATTGTGTTTAAACTGATTTGCATTAAACATTGTAATATATTAAATAAAATAAAATTTAAGGCGTTTAAGATTTAAAATAGATAGCTGATGAATGCAATGTTGCCAGATCTATATTACGTGAAATACTGCTCAAGTCGAAAGTCATTCATTTATTATTTTTGGTAATTAAATTATTAACTTAATCCAATTATAAACTATGATAGGTCACGACTAAATTATAATAAGGAATTTTGGCATTCAAATTTTTAATTTTATTTAAAAAAAAATTTAGATTCTATTATGACTTACGATGTACTATCCGAACAACCTTAAAGGAACGAAGTGTGATATGCAAGTTAAATTTTGAACTAAAGCCTTATTGTTAGATATGCAATATTTGATTAACGAATTATTTTGTCATTAAGAAAATATTTAATTCCAGAATAGATTTTGAACTACTGAATATGGTTTGGATGCATTGATCCGAAGAAATGAATTTATTTCTTTTTAAATAGATATAAATTATTTTATTACTTGGACTATATAGGCTTAAGTTATATCTAGAGACCGGAAAAAAAAGCATAAAAAAATGGAAAAAAGTGCTTAAAAAAGCATAAAAAACTTGAATAAAAAGTTGTTAAATAAGCATAAAAGTTGAAAAAAAGCATCACATAAGCAATTTTTACTCATACCAATGGCGTATACAAATTTTTTTTTAAAGAAACTAAATTTATTCCACCCCGCCCTGAGAAAAATTTTGTTTTTGCGGAACCAAATTTTTTCACCTTGCGGAAAAAATTTTTTTTAAAGGGCTATATTTTTTCACCCTGAGGGCTTTTTGGAAAAATTTTTTTTTTGGGCCCCCCCCCCCTCCCCCTTATATACGTCCCTGGTGTATGCGTGTGTGAATGGGAAAAAAGTGTGTTTTTTAATAAAAAAAATAAAAAAATTATAAATATTCGTAATATAAGTTCAAATAAGCACGAAAGGGAAAAAAAAGCATGAAAACTCAAAAAAAGCAAAAAAAGCATAAAAAATGCAATCTCAATGCACTTAGTTTTTCCTAATTCGTATAGAAATTAAATATCGAATGGTTGCTTATAAAATTGAGCAATAAGCATTTTGCTTAAAATCCGGTCTCTAGTTATATCGTATATAAATATTCTAGTATGGTTTTAAAAAAAATTTTTAAGTGTCATAAAAAAACAATTCCTATCTAAACTTAATATCAAACCAACTTGATATTAATTGAAGGAAGTCTTTTAAAATAACAAAATATGCTGAGTGGTAGCAAAAATTCATTGCGTGCCAAGAATATGGGGTACGCTGGTTTGTCATCTTTGTTCTCACTTTTCAGTTCCGTTCTAACAAATCTGGGAATTTAATTATGCAGCATGGGGGCATTTCCTCCCCTATTTCCTTAATGAACATGTTAATATACCAGGTAATCAAAATACTACTTCATATTTAGCTATCTAAGTAACAACGCCAAAATCAAGTTGCTCTACAATTAAATTTAGTCGTATTTAATCTATCTTTAATATAAGCAAATTTATGTTAAAAACAATGCTTTGATAAACAGTAGTATGTCTTCCTTATATGGCTGCCTCTGGTTTGAATCTAAATGAGATTAGCATTAAACGAGTCTTTTATTGCTAATTTCATATAAAATTGTTTTTAATAAAAGTTTAATTGACTGATTAAATGTTTTAATGGAAGGATAATTTGGCTAGATATTCCAAATTTGAGTAGGACAATACAATCCTTACTACATTTATATTGAGGTATTGTTTTGGCCAACCATAGATTAATAATCCAGACGTGGGTTTATATATTTTATAATTTATTAAAAAATTTATATCTAGATTTGATTTTTTTTTCTTTTTTTTTCTTTTTAGGTAAAAAGACTTGCAAAATTAAAATATAGTTTGCAAATGAAGAAAATGTGAAGTGTAAGGATTATTTTATGGCTGGTGGAATTTGGATCAGGAATCAAAGTTAAAAGAAAACGCAGCCAGAATTATCGTACTTATATATAAAGCGCTTAAACCGGTGTTCGATGTGTGAACCCACCAATCAGGCCTCAGGGATGCCTCAGGGATAGCGCTGATTGGCGAAATTCAGAGAGGGCGGAGTCGGAGAGGCAAATTCAAAATTTTTAACTACTAAACGCGTACGAGACGCCGCCCGCCAGGTCCAAGTTTATTGTGGCACGGCGAAGCCGCGCCATAATCAACTTGTTTCTTAATATTTCTAACAGCTGACGTTTCGGCTTTGGTTAAAGCCATCATCGGAGCTGTTAAATGTCATTAATCAAAGCCGAAACGTCAGCTGTTAGAAATATAATTTTTAAAGAAATAATTCTGGCAGCGTTTTCTTCTAACTTTGATTCTTGATTAAAATTTCAAGAACAAATGAACAAAGAAAAAAACTAGATTTAGGAGGTTTTTGTTAATTAAATAAGGCGGAGGCAAAAAAAAAATCTCCAAGACATATGCAGCCAAAATTATTTCTTTTATTGCGCCGTTGACTGACGTTTCGGCTACTAGTCTAGGCCATCTTCACAACTAAAATATTTTCGTACATCACAATAATAACATGTGATAATTATATATGTACTGAAGATGGCCTAAACCAGTGACCGAAACGTCAGCCAACGGCGCAATAAAAGAACATAATTTTGACTGCATATATCTTGGAATTTTTTTTACTTCCAGCCACAAAGACACCTCACAATTAATTTATAAAGTTCGATAAAATCTTGGTTCTCTTTCAATTATTTTTTTTCTCCAAAAGTTTTGTGATTTTAAAAAAGTTTTATTTCTATTTCGTCGTGTTTTTGTGTAAGTTTATTTATTATATAAGAAAATAATAATTGTATGAAATTATATAAGTAATATGTTTGATTATGATGATCTTTAATAATTAATTGAAATGATTCATTTTTTTGAAAGAGGATTCAATTAATAAAAATATTTTCATTTTTTGATAACGAATGATGAATGGCTTTTTAATTGATTACCCAAATTAGATAACGTCATAAGTTTAAAAAATGTACACTGAAAGTTCAATTGCTAACAAAAGAAGTTAAAAATAAAGTAAAATTAAATATGTATGATTAGAATTATTTAATTTTCGATAAATATTCAGCAGGTTCAACCAATTTTCGCAATGCCTTCAAATCCGTCTAATCTATGAATAAGAGTAAAAAAAAATATTCAAATAAGTACGAAATTATATAAGATCTAAGACAACGTAAACAACAACAAAAATTTTGTTTTGATTGTTGATCTGGAATTAATTACTAGCTACGCAGCCTGCCTCTGACACACTGAGTTAAATAAAGCACCCTTCTCTCATCAATCCCAGCTTCAAAAAAAGTTTTAATGTTTGTAAAATAGGTTTTTGAATTGAGAATAAAATTGGTTTGATTGTGTCTAGTTTAAAAATTAAAATTTTTCTGGACTGACAGAATGGTTTTCCCAGGAGGGAGGGAGGGTAGGACAAAAGAATATTTCCTTGCTATTTAGAAATTAATGGATATATAATGCTAATTGAGTTTGCATACTTGTACAAAATAACAAAAAAAAAAAAAAAAAAAAAAAAATACAAAAATGATGCCTGTCAAAAATATCTTTTTTGGGCTTCTTCGAATGAAAACAAAAGAACACGTGGTGCTATGTAAACGGAAAGGTGATTGAACCAAAACCCCTAGGGAAAGGGTCCGTTTACTAAGACTAAAGGCCATACGAACTGTATATTGTCGATATAACGGTTTTTTCTTTACAAAAGTTTCTCTCTTGAATTTGTATTGAGACAAAACAAAAAAAAAAAGTCAATTCAATAAATGACCAGTCAGTTGTCTGGTCAGTTTAGTCACATTACATTTTAACTATTAATTAACGAGCGAATTTCAATTCCATTTATACTTTTTTCTAGAATATACGTGAAGAAACCCAATATATAGGAAATAGGAGAAATGTCACTATTAGTTCTGGTAGCTCATGTTCGCTATCCAGGTAATATGAGCTTTATAAGGCAATGGTAAAACATTAAATATTTAAACCTAAGCCTTTTACCTCATCTATGACTAAAAAAAAATTTTTCGGGCCTAGGCAAATATCTTTGAGACTATTGTTAAGACATCTTTTGAAAATTAGGAATTTACCAGCAAATTGGAAGTTTTTTTTTTGTTTTTTACATTAACTTTAAGGTCATTTTCGGCATAAAAGGCCATTTAGACCCCTCGTCAATTCATTTCAATTGGAATGGTAAAATGGAAGGAGTTAAAAAGAAGCAAAGAAAAATTTAAGGATTAAAAAATGAATCAGTTCGAAGAGATGAAGATGAATATTTTCTTTCATATATAAATATTAATATAAAATTACGGGGGAAGCCAAGACCTCGGGCTTGGTGTAGTTGTTAGCGCGCCTGGCTTGTATACCAAGGGTCCCCGGTTCAGATCCCAGGCAGTCGGATGATTTTATTTAAGCAATTTGGATACCAAATGGCTGTGTATGTGTGTGAATGGGAAAAAAGTATGAATGTTTTTATAAAAAAAAAAGTGAGACTGGTAACGGTTGGCTTTAGTTGAAAGATTATTGTGGGTACGTGGATGGCGATCACGAGCTACCAGAGCTGGGACTGGCAGTCCTTCTATTCTTTGCATATCAGCCTCTTCCTTCCTCTTTTCAACAGGGGTCAGATCGAGCGACGGGCCAACCTGTTCTATTCTTTCCCGGTCGTAAAAAAAACCCATAAACCGCCGACCCCTTTATTTCCGCCGACCCCGCACCCCGGGAATAATCAGGCGAGGAAAGAAGAAGAAAAGTGGATATAATTAAGTTTGAAATTACAAAAAGCAACAATAATTTAATAAAATATTCAGAAATGTGATTGTATTTGCACCTAAATACTCATCAAAGGCCATTTAGACCTCATCTCTATTTATTCCAATTGGAACTATTGTTAAGCTCATAAATACTCGATTTTTTAAGGTCTTTTTCGGCATCAAAGGCAATTTAGAACCCATCTCTATTTATTCCAATTGGAACTATTGTTGAGCTCATTTTGTGAATATGGAATTTCCCAGCTAAATGGAAGGAGTTTAAAAAGAAGTAAAGAAAAAAATGTAAATCCATCCTAAGAGGTTGCTAGCTAATCCAATTGAAATAAATTTTTGTCGCATGAGACGGGATGCGAGCCCTATCACAAGAGGCAGAAACTACCCTCGAACTATGGCCCAAGGGTAAGATGACCACACGCCCCTTTTTGGCGGGTTGTGTTCTACAATAAAAAGCCCCACTTTTTGGAGGATTGTCCCGCGTCGCGCCTATTTTTAAAAATATCCCGCTTTTTCCACAAGATTGGACGAGACTCGTATACTAAAAAAAAAGGTCAAATGATTTTTAGGGTACGGTTTCAACCGATTTTATCCCATTTGTCCCGCTTTGTCTCAATGAAAATGTGATCACTTTACCCAAGGGCTCTCTATCATTTTGTTTTGGAATAAGTTAATTAACTTGGTTTATTTTATTAATAAATATCAAGCTTAAATAGTTTGCATTAAATGTTGGTAAATGTCAGGTGTCGGTCATGTCACTTGCTGTTGATGAAGGCTATTGGTTTTTGAATAAATATTATATACTCGATGCACGACAAGTTTAATGAGAGAGAGAGAGAGAGAGAAAATGGAGGCGGTATGTCTAAACGAAAATGGTCGCGTGGAATAATTGGCCAGGTTGTCTCTAATTGCGTGGTCTAGAAAAATGAGAACGAAACTCGTTTGGTTAGTGAACTCGTCGGATTCCTGGAATGGTTGCTTGTTGGGCTTTTGGCTTTGGCTTTGGCACGCAGGGCGCCGGACGGCCAAAAAGGCGAGCCGCCTCACCTCACCTCGCTTCACCACCTCGCTACGCCCGCCATCCATAGTCACGCACGCATTATATTAGCCAATGGCCATTCCTTGCCGGCCTCTCCGCCTCTTCAATCGCTGATAACAAACCAAAACAGTCCATAAAAATTACGGACATGCTCTCAAATTTTTTAGAATCCTTTTAAGGAAATTCTCCTATCGTTGGGGCATAGTCTTTTTTTTTTGAGTGTCGTTTGTGTGGTCTGAGTTTGTTGCGTTTTTAAAAGTGTGTGGTCTTTTTTTTACTACAACGAGAATATTTTTATTTGCATTATAGTCCATGTTGTTTGATAAAATATTTAATAAAATATAGATGACAGTAGTGTTTCACAATATTCGCCGTCTTGTTCTATTCTTAAATTGAACAACGTTGTTTAATAGTGATGATGCCAAAGAATAAACAACTCGAGTCATGTCCACTCACCTATTTATTACCTCAATATGATAATGGGATTTATTTAGAATATTGCATTTCATTTTATTTAGTCATTTGTATCTGATAAAGAGAGAAAAAATATTTTTTTCTAGCCTTGAATCGCATAGCCTATGGTTCTTATTAAATGACAATAAATATTTTACACAAAAGCGCCATTCGAGTTTTATTGACACCCTTCAGACCTGAGGATGGTCGCAAATCTGACCGAAACATCGGCTTGAAGTTCCTAATAAACGAAATAAAAATAGCTGCATTCGCTCTTTCTTTATTTCTTACTACAATAATTTTTTTAATCGTGGATATAGCCGTCTAATTTTAAGATAATTAATTAAAAAGATCAACAAGAATATATTTATAAGGCTGTTTTTTTTCATTGATGGTGAGTTATTATGGGGGTCATCGAGGACATGTGTAAGGCGCAACCAATTGGAGAAGGTTGTTAAACTTTTAGATAGTCTGTTATGAATTCAGTAATATTTTGGGTCATATGATAGACCGGCACTTTGAATTATAAAAAGATTGCAATCAGGGCCTGCCTCTCGATCAAGTCATGAGAAAAGTCTACCATAAGTTAGAATTAAGAAGAATTAATTACTTAAAATAGCTCATTAAATTGTCATCAATGTTAATGACATAGTGCGAGATCCATTTGCGATTTACCAAAAGAAAGCAAAAATTTTACGTTCAAGATAAAAGTGCAAATATAAATAATGGAGTGGAGTCAGTCAGAAGGAAAGAAAAGATTTTCTGTCAACCTTTCGAGCGCCAATCACGCTCTTCCTCGACGGATTGTAGTATTTTGAGTATCAAAAGTGGACAAAAAAACTGAACTTCAAAAATATGAACAATGTAAAGTGATAGTTTGGAGGGAAAGTGGTGTAGGTTTTCCGTGAAACATTTATAAATAAAATTATTTAGTATATGTGAGGTTTCACTAAGTTGTAAATGAAAGAAATATTTAATTTCTAGCTCGATATATTTCGGGCTATTAACCCATCTTCAGGAGTACATGTGACTGAGTGAATAAAAAGAGTAGATGCTACCAAGCAGGCTTGGGTAGGAGTGGGGGGAGGAGTTGGGGAAATTTGTGAATGTTTGCTTGAGACTAGGGTTGCCTATGGAGGGGTTGCCTCTTCTAGGAAGGACTTTAATTTGCTGGGTCAACTGCATTTGACTGGCTTACACAATGTCATTCACTTTAACTCATTACATTAAAAAACATTTTTAAAAAATAAAAAAATCAATGTTTATTTTTTAATTTTCTTTATCTTTTTAAAAAATGTTTTTTAATGTAATGAGTTAAAGTGAATGCCATTGTGTAAGCCAGTCAAAGGCAGTTGGCCCAGCAAATTAAAGTCCTTCCTAGAAGAGGCAACCCCCTCCATAGGCAACCCTAGTCTCAAGCAAACATTCACAAATTTCCCCAACTCCTCCCCCCACTCCTACCCAAGCCTGCTTGGTAGCATCTATTCTTTTATTCACTCAGTCACATGTAATTAAATTAATCAAATTAACATTTGACTGTCCCGAGGAAGAGCGTGAGTGGCGCTCGAAAGGTCGTCAGAAAAACTTTTCTTTTCTTTGACTGACTCCACTCTATTATTATTATTTTTTTTTTTTTTTTTTTTAAGGTCCTTCTCGGCATCTAAGGCCATTTAGACCCCATCCCTATTTATTTCAAATGATTTGTAGTCAAATCAAATGAAATAAATTTTTCTCGCTTGGGATGGGAAGCGAACCCGGGACTCCGGTGCGAGAAGCTAATGTCTTCTCACTGAGCCACGGCTCCCGGGCCCACTCTATTATTTATATTTGTACATTTATCTTGGACGTAAAATTTTTGATTTCGCAAATGGACCTCGCACTATTCCAAAATTTAATGAACTATTTTAAGGAATTAATTCTTCTTGATTCTAACTTGTCGTAGACTATCTCATGTCTTGATGGATCAATAGGCTGTCCCGAAGAAGAGCGCGATTGACTCTCGAAACGTCGACAGAAAAATTTCTTTTCATTTCTTTCCTTTAGCTGACTTCCCTTTATTATTTATATTTGATACTCACAGCCAGTACAGAAAAATGGTACATTTCATTAAAAATATAAAAATATTTTTCAAACTATTGATATTATCCTTATGTTGTGAACTAAGGCCGGATTCTCAGCTAATATTTTAATGGATATTTATTCTACATGTGTAATCTATAAAGCAATATTTAGAAATCCCTAAGACACACTGGCACCAAGTAAATATGCCTTTTCAGTCATGCAAGTAATTCTATTGCCACCAGTGTAGCTAATGAGATGCAAATGAATTTACATGGAATATGCATTTAAATTATTTATTAATAGGATTGCTGTTGACGAAAAGGGGTAAAGACCGATTGAGAAAATGCAAAAATGGATAAGAGAGTTGAGTAGTTAAGTGAAACGCCAGCCATAACTTGATGAAGTAAAATTTGTAAAACAATAATCACTAATAACTTATATAAAGCGCGAGCCACTGACTTCCTGTGCCTGTGTGTATGTGACTGTTCGCTCGCTGGTTGGCCAGAGAGAGAGAGGAAATGAAGCCAGTGAGCAAAATTTAAAACTTTTAGTCAGAGTTGAAACAGTGAGCAAGAATAAATTGGATGCATTTTTTCGCCGAAGGCGACAAGGGGGGCCCAGGGGGCGACCCCTGGCAAGCGGGCGGCTTTACTACTTGTTTGTTTAATATTTCAAAAAAATGATGACGTGGTCAGATTATTTTTGTTTCTGTTGACAAGTCATTAGAGAGAGCCTCGTCCTAGACAAATATTTTTTTTACAATATTTAGCGAAAGTATATAAAAGGCCGGTAAAAAATAGCGCTCCGTTCGAAATAATTGGTCCGTAACGAATATGATAATGAGAAATAAAAAGCTAGCCCCTCCAGGCAAAAATTTTATAAAAAAAATTATCTTTTTTGCAGCTTGAAATTCAATGATAAATAGTAGTTTTATATATAAGCTTAAAATATAAAAAATTCTGTCTTAAAAAAAATGAGTGACATCAACAACGAAACTTTTAATATTCATCAAAGATTTAAAATTAATAAATTGTCACCGTCTAGCAGGATTTGTTTTTTATCATTTTATTATAATCGTTATTAATCATCGAGTCTAATTCAATTGATATCAAATTCCAAAATGATTAAATATTTGCAATAATATAAATTAATAAATTTCAAAATTGGAATCTGAGCAAGGGCGGATACAGGGGGGGTAAAGGGGGTAATTACCCCCCCCCCCCCGGAGATTTGAAAAAATGGGAAAAATTTAAGTTTAATACCGCGAACGAAACATGAAAAATTTTTGGTTCCGCGGCCGAAAAAAATTTTGGGTTTCTAAAAAAAAGGTAAAATATTTTTCCGGCTGGGAAAAATTCCAGGTTCCGCGAACGGAACATGAAAAAAATTTGGTTCCGCGAACGACACATGAAAAAATGTGCGACGAGTCACACAAGATTACCCCCCCCCCCGAGAAACACCTCTGGATCCGCCCTTGAATCTGAGCGATGTAATATTACAGCATCTAGATTAAGATTATAAATTTTAGAGTATTAATAATTTTATTAGAATGGAATATGGACTAGTGAAGAAAGGAAATATGTATGGGTTTGCCGACCCTGCAGAATGGAATTAAGAGGAAGAGTGAAATTAAGTGACAAATTCAATATATAGGAAGTAGAGCCCAAATTCACTTTTCAGAAAAAAAAATTCTTTATCAACTTGTTTATAAAGAGAAAAATAAATTATATAAAAATTTATTACTTCCGAATGAATAAAAAAATTAAGATATATGAATTAAAAACAAAAACAAAAAAAAGAGTAAAAGTATCAAATTACATATGATATATTTATTAAGAAATATCTCCCCATGCTCAATTCCGGTTTCCAAATTCCCATATACACATACACATAGATCAAGAGGGGCATCTGTCCACAATAATGATCAAGTAAAGCAGTGGTTTTCAAGCCTCCCTTAAAAGTATTTAATCGATTGACGCCCCCCCCCCCCCTGCCCCCATTCTATAAAATAATACAAACACATAAATTTATTAATAAATTTAAAATAAAAGATAAATCCTTATTTATTTCGCACTGGCTTTTAGAAATCAAACGAGTGTTGTTGAGGTAATGACAAATGTATATTTTTTGAAAAGTTGTTGTCTGATGAGCCGAGGTTTATTTTATTATATGACGTTTTCCAACCTTAAATTGTAAGTACATTGTTGTTTCCTTTTATTGACATTGAATGTATAATGTACTGTGTTATCATTTAACCTTGCTCCTTTTAATGTATTTTTAGTCTTGGCTGAAGATGGCTGTGTGATGCGGCCGAAATATCCCAAAGAAATTTTGTATATTTGGAAATAAAAAGTGCGAAATAAATAAGGATTTATCTTTTATTTTAAATTTATTAATAATTACGTTTCGCCAAAAAATTCTTTTGAAGTTTTAATCATAAATTTATTAATACAAACTTTAGCAAAAAAAACTGGTATGACTGGTTGCATAGCACATAACTTTCTCATATCTTCGGTAATCGAAAGTCGCGTTCAGTGCTTGTCACACCAGATTTTTTGTGTCGACATATATTTAGTTTCCGACAAGGGCGGATACAAGGAGGGATAAAGGGGATAATTACCCCCCTGAGATTTGAAAAAATACTTTTTTTTTTTCGAAAAAAAATGTATTTTTAATGTAAAATTTTAAAAATTAATACTTAAAAATTTGATTTGTATTTATATTCTGGCAAACAAGTACAGAATGCGCCTTTAAATTACCGAAATTAAGAAAAAAATGTGTTGTGCGACCAGTCACTCCAGATTACTCCCTCCCCCCGAGAAACACCTCTGGATCCGCCACTGGTTTCCGATAGTACGGTACAATCGATTTTCAAAATGTAAAATTTATAAGTATGGGAAAATACAATATTTATATATTTTGTTACCATAGCAACCATTTCTCTTATCTTTCCTAAGAAATACAAGAGTAAAATGGTCTTCAGAGGATTTCAATGGCAAAATGAGAAATATACATTTTAAAAACCATGTAAAAAATAATTGATTTTATAATAATTTTAATCAAAATCGGAGCAAATTTCGAGAAAATCGAAAAATTGAAAAATCTGGTGTGACTGGCGCACATCACACAACTTTCTCTCACCTTCGGTAATCGAAAGTTGTGTTCTGTGCTTGTCACACCAGATTTTTCGTGTCGACAATATTTAGTTTTCGCCAATATATTAGAAATTTAAGATGTCAAAACTATAAACATGGGAAAATATTTATATTTTGTAACACACACACACACACCCACCCACCCACCTACCCACACACACACACACAGACAGACCATGTCGGAAAACCAGTTTTTGGATTCAGAGGACCTCAAAACGTGAAGATCCATCAAAATCTCGACATCGAATTTTTGACATGAATCCAATACTTTCTCTCTATATATATATTACATATATACATAGGTAAGAGAAAGTAAAAAGTGAATCAGTAAAGTACTCTTTGGCCGAGTTTGTTCAAAAGCTTCGTGCCACGTACCAGGTGGGGCTAACTAAAATATAAAATTTCAACTTCCTAGCTCTTTTCATTCTCGATATATTTTGTTCACAGACAGACCATGACGCGAACACCACTTTTTTGGATTCAGGGGACCTCAAAACGTGTATATCCATCAAAATCTCGATATGGAATTTTGAATCATAAATTTTCTTGTTTTTTTTTTTTACTTATTATAAGACGCCAATAAACTACTATTTTATTAAATTAATTTCCGTTCGTTTATTCATAATTTCCATTACGAGATCAAAAGTATTTTTACTGGAGCCTTCCATTAGACCAGTGATTCCCAACGTGAGGGGCGATCGCCCCCAAGTGTGCGATTTGGGTTATAAGGGGGGCAATAAATAAGTGGGGGGCGATGAGTATTTATTGGGGAAAAAAATTATTAGAGTTTAATAAAATTTAAAAAAACGAAAATCAAAGAGAAAAATCTCCTATTTAGAAGATGGCCAGTATAAAAGAAGACAAAAAATTGTCTGAAGATAATTCCAATCTAGAATCGAAACGTCACTTTTCTTTTCATTAAATAAAGAATGACCGCGAAAAAAGATCCATTTTTGTTTTCTTCATAAAAATAAAATTATTATATTAGATTTTTAAAAGATATGGGTAGAGATAAATGAAATGGGGGCGATAGGTTTGCAACCTCCAGAAAGAGGGCGATAGGCTACAAAAGGTTGGGAACCACTACTTTAGACCATTAATAACAAATTTTATATTATACCAGGGTAAAACTATCCACTTATTCTGCTCGCGCTCATACCCATAGCGACACTTTATGTGTGCCTGGGGGGATGTTTGGCCGCTCCAAAATGTATTGAAATAGTTCCTTGAATATCATATATAAAAATCAAGAATGAGAAAATAAGTTAAGTTAGTACAGTTTTTACCTATAAATTGCCCCTCAGCTGGTATGCTTACACTCAAAGTACGTACTAACTCTACGTACTTTATTCCATACATTTAATTTGTGAGAAAATAAGTTAGATCTGGGAGACCCTGGCATCTTGAACTATTAGAAGTCAATTTAATTGAAAATTTTGTCGCTTTCAAAGGGAAGAGTGCCACTGGCCATTCGCGCAAGAGGTGAGTACTCTACCACTAATTGTCATCCTTAATCATCAAAATTTAAGTGATTTCCAAATGGCTTCTATCGTCATTATTTTGTCCCGGTATGGAGTTGGACAAAAAATAATTCTTGGAATATAAACTATAAAGTGTGAAGAAACGTTTCCGCTGTCTAATGGGCGAGTTGGGCACTGAAGATATCAGAAACATTCAAACCGTTTCTTGCTATAGAAATATCGAGAAAGGCTCTTTAATGAGATTAATTTTGCTCTTGAGTGATTTCCTCTGCTTTACTTTTTTTCTTATATTTTCAATCGGTTCTTATTGTTATAATTTTGCAAAATCATTTGCGATTAGTGGATAATTTTCGTTTGTTTTTTTAAGTATTCATTTCAAATGGGAATAAAAGAAAATATCTACATATTTAAACAAATAGAATTTTAATTTGAATAAGATAATAGTATTCAAAATACCTCGATTCGGACTTATGTCTTGTTGAATATCTATGACTTGTTAAGTCCGAATCGAGGTATTTTGAATACTATTATCTTATTCAAATATATAGATCTCGAAAAATATTTAACTAGAATTTTAATTTTCCGTCATTATCAAAGAAAAAAAATCGCATTTTTACTTTCTCTTACCTCTATATAAGTTAATATATAGAGAGAGAAAGTATTGGAATAATGTCAAAAATTCGATGAAAGTAGTTTTCACGACATGGTCTGTCTGTGGGTGTCTGTGAACAAAATATTTCAAGAACGTAAAGAGCTGGGAGGTTGAAATTTTATATTTAAGTTAAGCACCCCCATGGGACGTGACAAGAAGCTTTTGAACAAAATCGATCAAAGAGTACTAATAGTTTACTGATGCACTTTTTCAGTTTTTTTTTCGATTTTCTCTCAATTTGCCCTAACGATTTTTTTTTAAATTCAAAAATCAATATTCTCTTTAAAATGTATATTCTCATTTTGTCATTGAAATCTTCTGAAGACCACTTTACTCTTGTACTCCATAGAAAAGTTAGGAGAAATGGTTGCCATGGTAAGAAAATATAAATATTCTCCCACGTTTATAAATTTTACATCTTGAAAGTCAGAAACTAAATACATGTCGACACAAAAAATCTGGTGTTACAAGCACAGAACACAACTTTCGATTACCGAAGATAAGAGAAAGTTGTGTGCTGTGCGGGGACTATAAAAATTTTATTTAAATTTTAGACAATTTCATTTCCGAGAAAAATTTTCATGCAAATTTTTGGGGACTAAATTTTTCATAATTTGAATATTTTTTCAGCTGCAGGATTCATCGTTCCAACCTTCTTCCTAATATATTATGAAGCCAATAAGTGCCAAAATTAAGATTTTATTTACGATATGGAAAATTTTTAATGGAAATTTTGGTGAAATTTAAAAATTCCACAACTTTTCATATTCTATTTGATTAAATATATTTATAATTTATTATTTTCAATTTATATACCGAAGTTCTTACAATATTTCTTTAAGACAAAACAAAAGAAAGCTATCCAATTATTTTGAGACGCTTAGTAAAGTAATTCTAAGAAATTCAACTTAAGAAAAAAAGAACAATCGTATAAAATACTTGATCTAGAGCGGAAATTTTTTTTTTTTAATTTCAACACAAAGCGTTGTTCATTATGAATGATGAATAATCATTACTCCTAAAAAAAATACCAAAGGCATCAATTATAATTTTATAAATAAGGTACAGTTCAACAGAAAGCATTTTAAAAAACGATCGATTCGAAATAATCTGACGGTTCGCTGTTATTTTCATAATCTTGGAAGATTTTCAATTATAAGTATCGAATAATTGCTCCATATGGTGACCCATAAATAAGTGACCCCCCCCCTTCCATTCTCATTATATAATAAAAATATTCGATTACAAATTCAAGATGGCCTATAATTATTTTTTTTATTGCATCACCTTTTATGGAGACGGGTTTAATTGTCCCTATGGAGGTAGATAAGTTAAGGTGTCTTTTTAAAAAAACAATTACTTTACTTAATTATTAGGTGCAACAATTCAAGAATCTGTGACAAGATGTTCATGTAGCAAGATGCTTATAATAAAAGCGTCCAGACAGGCCTGCCAATTCTTTATTGATCTACATTTTTACTTCTCCCCTTTTATTTTCTATCGATTTCGTAAGGAGAATTAATGAAAAATATCCCCTCAAGAATACAAATACAAAGTATGGAGGTATATATCTGCTAATAGTTTTGGAAATTACACTCTAGAAGGAAGATGAAGAGTAATGATAATCTTAAACCAAGGAGCTTGGTTTCGGATCCCAGACAGTCCAATGAATATTTAAATCATTTACGGATACCAAATTGTATAAATAAATGTGCATGAACCCTCGCATATATCGATAATACTAAATAATTGGTGTTGTTAAAGTTTATTTGGCCTGAAATGCCAAAAAGACAAAAAAAAAGGAAGATGTCCAATATTTGAAGAATTCTAAAGAAACAGTTAATTGTCAAAAAATTAATTCAAGTGTTTAAAAAAATTAAAATTTTGTTTATAATGAAGCTAAACCAGCTCTTACTTGTTAGAGTAAAACAATTGATCCAAAGTAGTAATTAATACACCTAGCCGATTTACTAAAAAAAGTTCAAAAAAATCTTATTTTTTTTTATTACTGATTCCGATTCTCTACTTCTTCATTTTTAATGATGAAATATTCGATTCATCAAAATCTATGTATTTTATATAAAAAAATTGAAAAAACAAAACTCTAAACTCATTTTTCTCAAAACTAAATTTTTCTTAACAAAAATTTTAAAAATTCATATCTTCCAAACAAAAATTTATAATAAAAATTATAATAACACAGGCTTGTTCAGCAGGATTTCTGTACAGAAAGCAAATGAAGATTTGGTATCTTTTCATGTGGACGGTCACATTTATTAATTTTTCTTTCTCATACCACAGGTTTCAACCGCTGTGCCGCAGGCTTCCTCAGTGAGAAGAGTCTGAAAATTTGTGGATGCATAACAAAACAAATGTTTAAATATGTACCCACAAATTTCCAGCCTCGCTTCTCACTGAGGAAGGTCTGCGCCACAACGGTCAAACATAGTATGATGAAAAAAAATTAATAAATAAAAAAGGTATATTTTTGATATATATTTTGTTTCTTTAAACGGACTGAATAAGGCCTCCCAATCCGAACTATTACAGTATATATTTTGGAATCTTAGTCAATAATTAGATTAATAAAAGGAGAGGATGTCAGCCAAACAGGAGAGCCTCTATTGTAGGAAAATCCCAAAAAAAATTTTAAAAAATTATAATATTGGGATTGCCTTTATTCACATAAGAACTGATTATTTGGTCCGAATCGTCTTCTTTTATTGGGATGTTCATTCAATATAGGCTATCCTGTTTGGGTGACACTCCTTTTATTAATCATTGACATCTTACTCATTAATATTGAGTTAATTTATAATAAATTAAGATCCTGAAATCTAGAATATTTATTATTATTTGTATATTAGTATCTCAAAAACTATTAATATCAGAGTATATCTTTTACTATATAATCTATCAAAATACTTTAGTTCTGAACAACCTTAAATGCAAAGAAAGAATAAAAACTTTGCCTAATTAAAAGGTACAAGTTGGGCATAAGTGGGTTCGAACTCTCGCGATCGACTGAATTAATTTTCTTATACTGAATTCAAATTTTTTTAAATAATATTTCATCCAGACTAATGAATTTGTATCAATATAATTAAATATTCGTTAGCTATGAAAAATTGAATGTGGAAAATGAACGGTAATTTGTATTAATAAGTGCATTCAGGGACGTGAGAATGAATGAATGACTAATTTATTTGTTCGAATTGACAGTTGCAGAGCCATATATCCTCTAAACGGAACCATATAATAATAATAATAACGTGATTAGCTGAGGTAATAGAAAATTATCCATATCAATAAAATAATTATACAATCAAGCCAATCAAAAAAAGATAATCATATTCCAAACTAATTTTTTCAAATTAATATATACTAAAATTATTTTAAAATTACTACCAAAACCTTTCGTAATAATTTTATGGCAGCCATGTTTGTAAAAATCTTTCTAAACTTTTTATCAAAAAAATAAGTAATTTCATATTTATCTATAAAATAATAAGTAAGCAAAGCTTTTGAAAATGAAAATGTTCATTTTTTTATTAGTCTTTAACAGGATTAAAGACCATCTGGATAATATCGTTGATTTAAAGAAAGCTTTATTTTTATCTCCATTATTTTTCAATTGAATTTATCTCTGAAGCTGAATTGTTCATTTTTTAATTCATTTATGCCCAGTTGCACCAACATATCTCAGTTCTTAAGCTCGTCTTACATCTTTACAATTGAATTTAAAATCAGGAAATCAGGTCTTAAGATCCTCTATTTGTGCCTCCATCGCTTTAATAATAACAATAAGATATATTTATTTCAAAAATATATATACTCTATATACAGTTATAAGTAACGTTTTTTAGCTGGGCCCCCCCCCAAACTTTTTTTCGGGCCCCTATTTTTAACCTTAAAAAAAATATTTGTAAAATGCCACAGTTTATCCCTGAATTAGGGAAGGCCCTCAATGCGAGCTTAAGATATAAGATGTTTCTGGTTTTTCCAAATGAGGACATTAGAGTCTCTAAAACCTCAATTAATTAAATCAACATGATCCAACAAACATACACAAAAAAGAAACCATTAGAAATAAAAAGAAAGTGCGACATTGATGAAAAACCATCGATATTTACTTGGACGTTAAAATTTTACCAGCCTTCGAGCTTGGTGTAGGGGTAACGACCTAAACAAAAACTACAAAAGAAGCCGCGTAATAGACCCAACACTTTTATTATTTTTTTATTTGGATACCAAATGGCTTAAATAAGAAAGCCTGGACCTCAAATATGTATAATTAATCAATAACGGATATCGTCAGTCTTATATGGCCTGAGTTTCCGAAAAGAATGTGTGAATGTGTGTGAGGTGTGAATGAGAAAAAAGTGTGAGTGTTAAAAATCATTGTGTGGTTTTATGAAACCACGATGAAGTGAAACTTTTTTCGGATCGTAGGCGTTTAACTGAAAATTTTCAGAAAATTATTCAATTGAGGGTATTAAAATCGCGTTTTTACTCTTAACTTAATAAATGGAAAATGAGAAATAAATAGGATGTTAAAAACTGAGAACAATATTTATTTAGTAAATGAAGATTTAATTCATTTTAAATTATTTTAAAAATTATATTTAATCAATTTTGTAGCGTCACGGCTTGTAACGCGACATGCTGATAGAAGGGCGAAAAAATTTGAGGCCATCAAATAAAAGATCCACTTAAAAAAAAAAAAAAATCACCAGAAGTGAACCCTGAGCCAAGTGCACAGTGTGCTGTAGTATGCACGCCAAGTGTTACATTTTAATCGATGTGCCTGGGAATCCGAACATTTTGGTGGTACAAGAATCTTGTTACTACTAGAGGAAACATAAGAAATCACTTTATTTATTTTTTTTCTTTGCTCTAAGTGTCTCAAAAAAAAAAAAAAGAAAAACGCTCTAGGCGGTAACGAATTTTCACATAACCTTAATAAATGTGTCCAACCTATTTATATTTGTATTTTGGTTTTGGACAGGATAATAAGTCAAGAAAAATGTATACTGGTGGTGGTGGCGGCAAAGTGCCCCCATCATTGAATATTTAATATTCAAAAAAATAAGATAAAAATTATTGCTCTAATGCTATCAAATATCTTTTAGATATATAAAAAAAAGACCATCGCGAATATATTATCCTTTTAAAAATTTACCTCTAATGAAAAAACATAATCAGAAATATTAATAGAAATAATTCATTTGAATAATTGGTAAAAATTATAATTTTAAATGATAACCAAGTTGTTAATAAATTGAGAGCACAGGCCAATTGTCACGTTGTTCGTGAAAGAGTGTTTTAGAGGGAAAGGGATATTCTTAGGCCAGTGCATAAATTAATGAATGCCCCGTGTGAGGGCCGCCCTTTGGTTTTATGACCCGAGACCAGGGAACAATTTTATAAGGGGCCCTCTCCTTGAAAAAAGGCCTATCGGCAAGATCTAGTCCATCTAGCCACAACCTAGCCTTATCTCTCCTAGATACCAGCTTGTTCCTTCTTCGGAAAGATATATATAAACGCTTATATCGAGAGCGATCTAATGAATGAATCATGTTGCTCAGAGGGATCAATTAATTTTCTTTTAATGTTTGTTTATAAATTAAATTTTTCGAAAAAAAAAAAAAAAAAAAATAACTAAAAAAGAATAAGTTTATCTATATTTCTAGGATTGTGATTAAACGTTATAAAAATGTCGTGATTCCATTACAATTACACACTATAGTAAATTTGCCGGTTTATTACACACTTTTATTGCATTTTTATTATGCAACAATAATTTTAGATCATGTAAAATTTACTTGAAGATTAAAATAGAAAAACACCGTCAAAATTTATAAGGTGTTACAATACGCGCATCATATCACCTGGAATAAATATATAAATCAACAGAGCTCACGCATGTGGACATTTTACCTACATTTTTAAAATGACCTATCTCTCTTGATTGAAATCTTAAAATAAAAATGCTATTTTAATTAAACATCCTAAAATTAGAATATAAAATAAAATTGGAGTCGAGAGGAATGAAAAAAGCTTTTTTTTTAATATGGGGGAAGTCCCGGATTATGCTCATGTTACATAAGTCTATGTTATGGGAGGGACCAGGTCTTTGGGGAGTTATTGTTTCGCATAACGAGTGTTTCGCTTTACGAGTATGATTCTTTATGCTCGTTAAGCGAGATTCCACTGTATTTTGTCGACGTTTCGAGTGCCGATGACAACTCATTATCAGAACAAAATACGTCTTAGGTCGACCTCCAAAAGATAGAGAATTTTCAAGCAAATGAAAATGTATAAAGACATTGCTACAGACAATGAATACAACGAACGTGATATTCTAACACTTATTTGCCCTGTGATGAGTGTGACGGGCACTCAAAATGGAATCTTTTTTCATCTTGGCTGCCTAATATAATAATCCAGCTATCAAGAAACAATTAACAGCTTTTTTTCACAAACTTTCAATTGGATCTCGGAATGAATTTTGTAGATGTCGACATGTATTTAGTTTCCGACAGTACGGTACATTCGAATTTCAAGATGTAAACATGGGAAAATATTTATAATTTGTTACCATGGTAACCATTTCTCCTATCTTTTCTATGGAGTACAAGAGGGTGAAGAGAACCTAAAAAATAATTGATTTTTGAATTAAAAAAAAAATCGTTGGAGCGAATTTTGAGAAAATCGAAAAAAAAAACTGAAAAACTACATCAGTAAAGTACTAGTACTTTTTGGCCGATTTTGATTAAAAGCTTATTTTCACGCTCCCGGGGGGTGACTAACTTAAATTTAAAATTTCAACTTCCTAGCTCAATTCCTTCATACTTTAAATTGAACCCAGACACACAGACAGACAGACCATGTCGCGAAAACCACTTTTTTGGATTCAGGGGACGTGTATATCCATCAAAATCTTGACATCGAATTTTTGACATGAATCCAATACTTTCTCTCTCTATATATTGACATATATATAGAGGTAAGAGAAAGTAAAAAAGGGGTGGAGAGAGGGTTCCACAAAATTTTCCTATTGGAAAGCATTGAGTTCAATCAAAAAGGTTGGGAACCAGAATATAAATACAAATCAAATTTTTAAGTATTCATTTTTAAAATTTTACATTTAAAAAAAAAATTTTTTCGAAAGTATTTTTTTTTCAAATTTCGGGGGGGGGGGGTAATTACCCCCTTTACCCCCTCCCTTGTATCCGCCCTTGACTGGTGTAGGGTATTGTATTTGGAAACCTAAATATTTAAAACCTTAACGCCTATTATTTAATAAAAATAAGGCGTCTTCTTTTCTCTATTTGTTGATTGCTGGAAAGTTTACTTGTGGTAACAAATCAAAATTAAAATTATTTACGCAAGAAATAAAATAATACTTTACAAACTTACGTGAGTGCCTCATATTTAGATTTTAAAACGGGCGAGCCCGAGGCATCAGCGCCCATGCACTGTTCCTACCCGAATTTCAATATTCGAATTCTATACTTAAGATTACGATTCGGGAATTCGCTGTCACCACCGGGGAGGGCCGGCCCCCCCCCCGGGGGGGGGGGGGGCTCTATTTCGGGCCCCATTATTACAAAAAAATTTTTAAAATACGGTATATCCCTCAACCCTGAGGGCCCGGGCCCTCTCAGACAAATTTTCATTAATTTTTTTTTAATCTAAATTTTTCCGTTTTTATCGGAGCCCTGAGGAGATTCAGTTTTTTAGCCCGGCTCGGCTCGTGCCCCCCCCCCCGCATCGCGGGGTTTGCGGTGGTGTACGTTACGCCACTGTATCTGATGTAATAGGGATCTCGAATTCTAGCAAAATAAAAAAAAAGCAATTCTTTGTTAAAAAAAAAAAAACAGCTTTGATATAATAAATAAAAATAATTTATTTTTTTGTCGAAAGGAAGATTTCCATATGATTTATTTGATGATCGAAATGCCGGCGTGACGACGAGTACGAACGAAGGAGGGACTACCAGTCAGGAAGTTATATAGACGCCAAAATAAGAAAATATTGATGGTAATAAAAACAGCTAAAAGGGCAAATAAGGACAGCACCAGAGCTATTTGAGGCAATTCGACGGCACGAGTTCAAAGAAGAGGACAACAAAATTTGGGTGAGGACCAAAAACATTTCGCCCAAATGTTCGGTGAAGGGGAGGGAAGGGAGGGGAGGGTCAACAAGTCAATTGGATCAGTCAGATACAAGTTGGAAAGGGACAGAAAAGGGACAAGGCCAAGCAAGTAAAGCGTAGGCAGACCTGCGGTTGGTTCATTGCCTTACAGGCAGGCCCTTAGGAAAAAAAAAAGACAAAGGATAGGGTGTTGTGTTATCGAGAAAATGTGCTTAAAAGTTGTGTTGACAACCATAGAAAAGAGACACAGGTGGAAGAGACAAAGTCCATGTAAGAAAAAAACTATTGTAAAATTCAGGTACCAATTTCTTGGAAAACGAGTAATTATAATCTGGTTAAAATATATTGGATCATTTTCAAAGAGGTTTTTATTTCAAGATGAAATACTTAAGATTGGTTTTAAAAATATTTAACTCTTGATGAATTAAATTAGAAGTTTGCGTATCTATTATATTAATATTTCTGAGAGCAACAATTTGGAAATAAATTTCATATTCCTTAGGGATTAATGATTTTTATCGTTGACGGCGGTAAGTGAGCCTCTACATTTACTCGAAATAAAAATATGAATAATGTTAATTTAACTATTATTAAAAATTTGAAGACATTGAAAGAGATTATAAGGCAGAATGGATCGAATTTCTACTACTAATTGCCCAGGATAAGATGGAGATTGTGGGTTCTAATTCCGGAAGCCAGTAGACATTTGGCCGATCATCAATATAATTCTCATATTTAAACTAATCATAAATGATAAATAAGACACTAGATGATATGTATAATCAGTAGGGCTCGGATTTATAGGCACTGAAAATCTTTAAAATAGGCAGGCAACTAAGCACTAAAAATTATTAAAATAGGCACTTAAAAAGGGATTTATTGTAAAAGAAGGCACTTAAAAGACATTATTTAAGAATATAAAAAAATTTAAAAAATTGATGTCTTATTTTTGGTAATCTGGTGTGATTGGTCGCATAGCACACAATTTTTTCTTAATTTCGGTAATTTAAAGGCGCATTCTGTACTTGTTTGCCAGAATATAAATACAAATCAAATTTTTAAGTACTAATTTTTAAAATTTTACATTAAAAATAAATTTTTTTTCGAGAAAAAGTATTTTTTTCAAATGTCGGGAGGGGGTGGGAATTAACTCTTCCCCCCCCCCTTGAAATATTTTCTTGATAATTCAAAAAAATTTTAAATTTAGGCTATGTATAGCTCGTAAAAAATTGAAATTTGCTATTTGAACTTAAAATAGGCACTAAAAAGGCATTTATAGATGAAATAGGCACTAAAACCCGAAATCGGCCAACATAGGCATTATAGGCACTAACAAATGCCTCTTCTTTTATTCAGAATTTCATGAAATGTATGCATATCATATTGGCCTAAATTTTGAGCCATAAATTAAAAAAAGGCAAATAGGGCGAAATCCGAGCCCTAATAATCACCTTGCTAATAATCAGATTTGTGATTCCATTTCTGAGGTGATAAATACGATCCAGAGTTTAAATCCAAGCCTATTTGTAAAAAGTTTTTAAATCTTGGGCCTAAAACCGCAGATTATTGAATGTTTACCAATAACAATATCATTGAATGTCATCAAAAAATTCACGAAAATTGACCTAAAAGTTTTCAAAATTGAAATTCATTAGGTGTACGCAGGGGCGGCGCGTCCACTAGGCGAACTAGGCGGCCGCCTAGGGCGGCAACCTGGAGAGGGGCGGCAGAAAGAAAAAAAAATTTGGTTCCACAAGCGGCACCCGAAAAAAATTTGGTTCCGCGGGCGGCAAAAATTTTGCGTCTCTAAAAAAGGTAAAAATTCTTCCGGACGGGAAAAAATTTTGGTTCCGCGCAAAAGAAAATGTTCCGCATAGGAGAAAATGTTCCGCAGGCGGCACACGGGAAAAAATTGGTTCCGCGAAAAAAAAAAATTTCGCAGAAAAATTTTTGAGATCAGGGAAAATTTTAAGGAGGGGGCGGCAAATTAAATTTTTAAAGTTTTTTTTTGGGGGGGGGCGCAAAAAATATCTTGCCTAGGGCGGCAGAATAGCTTGCGCCGGCCCTGGGTGTACGAAAAATGATTTTCACATTCTCTCTTACTAGGTGTGTTTTGTTTTTAGATATGATATGCGAATAATTCCACTAGAGCATATTTGAAAAATACAGATCGAATAAAAAATATTCTCAAAAAAGTACTATTATATATAGGCCTAATAAAGTGCAACGACATAGAAAAAGAATTTTTGTTTGGCAGTATTCAGAAGCAACGCTGTCCGTCAAGAAAAGGTAGAATGAAAGCTCCGGCAGAGGTTTCCTACACGTTCATTCATTTCATTGTTTCAAAAGATGATTTTCTAGGTTTGAATCAGAAAGTTGACATTAAAAATTTTTCTATTTATTTTTTAAACAGTGAAATAATAAAAACACTTGGATGGGTTTTAACTTTGGCTAAAAATTTATTAAAAGTTTATATAAACGAATTGAACATTTTGAAGGTTAGGCTTTGACAGTTGTTATCATTAGTAAAAGAATTTGATTTTCGGTTTAACTGTGGTTTATTTGTAAAAATTACAACGTTTCGGCCAGCCTTCTTCAGGTACAATTCAGCTTAGATTATAAAGGTTGTTATATCTGTGACAATCTCAATTGAATAGTCACAGATGTAACAACCATTATAATCTAAGCTGAATTGTACAGTGAGGGACAATATTAGGTCCCACCCATGCGTTTTTTACTTGTGATTATTTCATTGTTTTTATTAAAGAAAATGAAAATCTTTTATTGGAAAGTGAATTGTCCCTCACTCTACGTGAAGAAGGCCACAGAATGAGGGGCCGAAACGTTGTAATTTTTACAAATAAACCACTGTTAACTGAAAATCAAATTCTTTACGCATTGTTCATTTGGTTTGTTAATTTACTTTTTGAGATGATCAAGATTTGTTAGTTGTCATATTCATAAGAGGTGAGAAAATGAGAGATGCAGCAAAGGTTTTATTTCTTTATTCAATAATACTGGCTGACATTTCGGTCAAACACAAAACCGAAACGTCAGCCGTGCGTATTAATAAATAAATAAAGTAATAAAACCTTATTAACTGCATCTCTCATTTTCTACCCTCTTATGAATTTGTTATTTTATTGTCAAAATATTATTTTAAAAATGATGCGAGAGAATGAGAAATAAGACAATTAAATTTTTGATAGATCATAAATCTATTTATAGAATTATAACGCAGAGATTATTAGTCAAGGCTTAAAAAAAAATTTCAAGAGACTTGAATGCTATTTTATTTTTATGATTAGACAAAAAATGCAGAATATTCTCCATTTTCATTCTTTCCCTTCACTCAAAAAATATTTATGGCCTTTTTCTCCAATGATGGTATGAAATAAACAAATTTCTTGTAATGTTTTTTTTGTACTAAAAATAATATTCACTGAACCTAATATAATTTTTTTCGTTAATGAGGGAAATTAAGTTAAAACACATGGTTATATGTTTCAATGTTTTATTTATTTCTATAAAGAATGTATACGTATTAGACTCAATGTGTCATATTCATAAGTAATATAGTACTTATATTCTGAAGATATCTCATTGAGTGCTGAAAAATAGTTTATACTAATAAATAATACATTGAAACATATAAACTCGTTTTTTAACTTAATTTATCGCGTTAAAACATACTGTTTCAACTAGAGCCAACGATTACCAGTTAAGATATAAAAATTTTCACTAATATATGCAAAAACATTTAAATATAGGCTGATTATTCCTTAACATCTTCAGAAGAAAATTTTTCTGCTATTCCCGATCAACAACATTTGCTAATCTTTGTTTATTCTTGTAAATTTAAATGAAAAAATCATGTATAAAGAATATTTGAAATTTCTCATCATTTGTTAGATTGATTTGTATTGTATAGTTATATTAGGATAATAACATGTTTATTGATTTTCAATTTATTAATTGATGATCTATAGATATTTTCTGTTTGTATATTTAACTATTTGTCTATATTATTTATATCAATATCCGACAAAGGCGGAATTAAAAGATTTATTTTTTTTTTACCTATTAATTAAATAGATTTGATATATAAGATAATATTTTCATTCATAATCGTTTCTCGAAAATGCTATGTGTATAATATAATTAATATCTTTTAAAATTAGATTAGAAAAAAAAGAGTAAATCCAATAGTCATGTTATATGTCATTATATTTCCTTCTTTTTTAAATAACAACTAGTCAGAGAAATCGGAAATTTGCTAGTCAAAATTTTTTAATGAGCCAGAAAAATTAGAAAATATCAAGCTATCAGGCTGGGCGTTGTTCTGTTTGGCTTAAGACCGGCGGCTTTGATCAAATGAATTTATATCGGCTGATAAGCGCAACGATTGATAGCAGCCGATAATCGGTAATATTTGCAGGGCCACATCGTCTAGTAGGTCTGCGTGCGATAACAGGACAGATATAAATAAATATCATCTGCTCAGTTTATTAAAATTAATTTTGTAAAATTAGAAAATTTTATTATATTTAGAAATTTATTTTGATTTTGATGATCAAAATATCATCACTGAAAGCAAGCAACGACGGAACTCTGGGACAAGTTATTTACATCTCGAGGGATGATTTAAATAATAAATTAATTAACATAAAAGTTAAGAAAATAAACAGTTTAATAACTTAGAGCGAATGGATAAGATAAAAAAAAATTTTTTGAGTGGAAATTTTTGCTTGGAAAGTGTTTGAAATCGGAAAAATTTTAATTAGGAATTCAATTTTTTTTAAATTAAAATTAAAATATGATTTTAACACCAAATATTGGCACAAAAACTAAAATGTTTTTCATTCATTTTGAAAATAAAAAAAAGCATAGAAAATTGGTATAATTAAAATTATTAAAAGAATCTATATAGATCGATTTTTAATATACTTAAAAAAAAATTTGGCCTTGAAAATATTGATTCTGTTTTATGGTCAATACAATAAATAATTGGGTTTAATTAATAGGTATATCACTTAGAAAGTAATTTATATGACTGCATTATGGAGATAATTTAACGAAGGTTGCTTTGGTTTTGGTTTTTTTTTTAGGCAAATGAGACGAGTTAAAACTCAACAAAATTTTGAATGAATAAATTCTAGGAGTTGATTTTACTACGTATAAACAAAGCAACTTAAGAGGGTCGTCTTTTTCTTTGTTTAAACTTAGTAAAAGCATATGCTTTTTATTCAATCGGACTAAAAATTATCTTGGGCCTAGCTAATTTATAAAATTGATTCTCTAAAATATTTCAAGTTTTTTTTTTTTTTTTTCTGTAAAAGTGTTTTTTGGGACTCACCAGGATTAGGCTGGCTCTGGTAGGATGGTTTCTTCATCCATTCATATGGACTTCGGACAGGAGCAGGTCTCGGAGCGACGGAATTCAGGTGTTGTGGCGGAGTTGCTGTTCCTCCCAAGGCACCTGGGCTTGATAATTCACTGCTCGACACGGTTATAGGTGGCGATGGCAATTGTGGATCTTCCAGGCCTACTCCAACATGATGATGGCCAGCTACACCAGCACCTGATCCTGAAGAATGACTGGCTACAGCCGCTGCGAATTCCGGATTAGCGGCGGACCAATCTTGATGTCCGAAAATATGATGAGCGGCGTGGGGGTGATGGGGATGATGATGGTGGTGGTGATGTGTCCAGGGAGGTTGATGATGTCCTTGAGCACCAACTGGATCGTCACAATTTATATATTGTTGTTGAGATGCTAATTGATGGCTGGTTTGGTAAGGTGGGTACCATCCAGAGGCTACTGCAGCGGCAGCGGCTGCTGCACTGGGAGATCCATTTGCATGATGAAGTTGATGATGAGGATTCTGTGGGATATTGTTACCCGAAGATCCGGGACCGGAATTTCCTTGATTATGGCGGTACATCGGTACCAATGAGTTATAATACGAAACCATTGATTAAACAACTAAAAAAAAAGTCAAAAACGTTGGCCAATTCACATGCACTTTTAGTTAAACATATTGCCGTAATACGTTTGCAGTAGCACTGAGAGCAAACTAATTTGCTAAGTGTGTGCGAGAGACGTGTTGAGTGGGGTGCCTCAAGCGCAAGGGGAGGGGCCTGCGCTATCGACCAATCAGAGAGCAGCATCGGACAGAGCAGCTAGCCAATCAGCTGGCTTAGCGCTTCCCCCTCTTTCGCTGATCCGACCAAGCGCTCTAAACGCCATCAAAATGCCTTTCTGATTTGGACTGAATTAAAGAATGCAATTATTATAATGTAGGCTATTATGCATTGGATAAAAACAGAGATAGCCACTCTATGTGTTTACTTATTTTCAAAATACTACCTACAAAAAAACACAGTCTACACAAGAATAATAAAAATAAGTAAATATTTATACAATAAAATAATGTTTTTTGTTTTATTATTTTTTTTTTTTTAATACTCACACTTTTTTCCATTCACACACCCATACACACAGTCTTTTCGGCAACTTAGATTTGGTATCCAAATGGCTTAAATAAAATCATCGGATTGCTTGGGATCCGAATCCTCGACCCTTGGTATACAAGGCAGGCGCGCTACCAACTACGCCAAGACCGAGAGCTAAAATAATGATAATATTCAAAATTTTTTTTATTTAAGTCAATGTTATTTTTTCAAATTTTTTATATATCATCCCACCTCGGGGGAAACATTGTCAATATTGATGAACTTAAAAACCACTAGACCAGAGAGTCTGATTATTGTTTAAAACAGAAGTTTTTTCAATCAGCGATGCGCGCCTCCCCGGTCTAAAAAAGTCGAAGAAACTAAAAAGTAACAATGATATCATAAAAGGATTTTTAAAAAAATTTTCCTTATTTTTAGGCTAGTCTGTAAAATATTGGCTTTTTTTAATTTTTTGTATCGCATTGTTTTTAGCTTCTTCTCAACCAATGCACCCCCCCCCCTTCTTGTGGCATAGAGGCTAGAGGTGTTGACAAATGTCATAAATAAATGTGCCTGAACCCCCACCTCTATGTTTATATAAATAATGTGTATCTTTAAGATGCCGAAAAGACTTAAAAAAACAATGCAAATTTATTTAGGGGGGAAGGAAGATTAAATAAGATAGTAGTTTTTATTTTTTTTGTTTAGTTCTTATTCAAGCATCAGGAGCCTTTAGAGCCTGTCCCCACTTTTTAGGGTAACCAATAGATTTTATTTTATTTTTTAAAACTATTTCAAAGTGGATCAGTAAATATCGAAATGTTTTATAATAACTATTCAAGTTGTCTTTGGTTATTGTAATGATCTTCTAATATTCAAATCACATTTATCAAAAAATATTGGATATACAATGACGCAACCAGAAGGGTTAACCCCCAGGGGAAAGAAATAATATATGAATTAAATGGTCTCTTCATTAAAAAATGTATGTAAGGAAATCCTGGTTGCGCCACTGAAGAGATATTTAGGCTTTTTTTATCTATCTAATTTTTTGGGGCTGAATGGTTAATAAAAATTTGTATTTTTTTTTTTTTTTTTTTTCTAATACTCCCCCCATAGATAATTTTTTTCTTAAAAAAAAAAATTTTTCCTTAAATTCGTATTTTTATTTTTTAGTTTAAAGTCGTTATTTCAACTTTTTATTGTGGGGGGGGGGAGAGGAACTTTTTTTCTTAAAATTTACTTACAAATAGATATCTCAAATCTGCCTATAAAATATTTAATTAAATTAATTTTTTACAGTTTATATACCCGTAGATAGTATATAAATATCTTGAAGTTTTTTGTTTAGAACAGGAGAAAATTTAAAAAGTACCAGAGCCCTTGGCGAGGTGGGCAAACACCCCTGTATCTAAGGCAATTAAGATCTCATCCTAACATATTTCATTTGATTTGTAGCCAATTCATTTACATGACAACATGAACACATTGACATTTGCATTTTTGTCGCTTGGGGCATCTAGCACAAGAGGCGAATACTCTACCACTGGGCTATATCGCAAGAGCGAAAATTGAAAACGAATATTTAGAATTTTTTAATATAATAGGGAATTTTTTTTGCCTAGAGACACAATTCTTTGTCTTTTTATCGCCATCGTTGATTTCTTGTCTTTATAAAACCTAATAAATTATACGGGTCCTAAAGGATTGAGATGCCAGGTGCCAGTACCTGGGCAACCCATTTTTTCCCTAAAACAGACAGCTGCCATTTTGTTGGCTCTTCTCTATTTCAAAAAAAAAATTTCAAATTTTATGATCCTTAAATAGGTAAAAGTTAAAAAAAAGACATCAAAAGATCTCTAGCAAATTAATTAGGGGAAAAGAAATTTGAAGAATAAGACAGGTAGATGAAATGTGATTATTATAAGGTATTAATAAAAACATACCAACTCATCGAAATTTAATATTACTTATCCATAGTGATTCATTTTGGCCTAAAATTGAGGACCTCAAAGATCAGTACAAGAAGGATATCGCAGTAGACTTATAAAGAAGATATAAGCTTATAATATTAATTGATAAGGGTTGGGGAGCTGTGTTTAATTTAAATAAATCTGGGCACAGTAGTGAAAGAGAGAGCAATTGAGAAAAATCTACTTCAAACAAAATTGACACTCTAAAGCCGAGCCTCGACAAAAGGATAATGAAGAAATGACATTTTAAAAAGTGATATTTGGAAGGGATTTTTCAAAATAAAAGTTAAAAACAAGTTAAAAAATTAAATGAATGAATGGAACAAGAACAACTCTGTAGCCGAGAAATAAAGAAAAACATGCAAGAACACCCTTCACTTTTAAGTTAAAAAAAAGGTTTTCGATGTAATTAGCGATCTGGGTAATAGGCCTAAGAAAGGTTTTGTGAAGTTAGAAATAAATAAAGGCATCATTTTTTTAAAATTATTAAAAATTAAATTTTTTTTTTTTATTTAGGGTCTTTTTCGGCATCTATGGCGATGGTCCCTAATTATCTAATTTTGGTAGCCAATTCAATTGAAATCAATTTTTATCGTATGGGACGGGATGCGAACCCGCGATCCTTGGTACAAATGGCCAGCATGCTAATCACTATACGAAGGTCCGGCGATTAAAATAATTAAAGATAATCAATTTTTTAACAGAAATTAAGAAATTTAAAAATAAAAAAAAAAAACAATTAACCATCAAAATTGAATTCTAGCGCAGTCAATCAGCCTAAAATAAACCAACTACAAAAAATCTGTGAGAAACACAGTACACAACTTGCGATTATCGAAGGTAAGAGAAAGTTGTGTCCTGTGCGACCAGTCACCAGATTTTTTGTGTCGACATATATATTTAGTTTCCGCCGATATATTAAAATTCAAAATGTAAAATATATAAACGGGGGGAAATATTGTTGTTATGTTATTTATGTTTGTTACCATGCCAACCATTTCTGCTATCTTTCCTATGAAGTACAAGAGTAAAGTGGTCTTCAGAAGATTTCAATGGCAAAATGAGAATATATATTTTAAAGAACATCAAAAAAATAATTGATTTTTGAATTTTAATCAAAATCGTTTGAGCGAGAAAATTGAAAAAACTGAATAAGTACATCAGTAAAGTTTTATTACTCTTTGGCAAAAGCTTCGGGTCACGTCCCAGGGGGTGCCTAACTAAAATATAAAATTTCAACCTCCTAGCTCTTTTTCTCTAGTGTTTCTAATTTCTCCCCGCCTATTATCGACTTTGGGTCTTACGTTGTTAGAAAAAAATCTGGTGTGACTGGCGCACAGCACACAACTTTCTCTTACCTTCGGTAATCGAATGTTGTGTACTGTGCTTGTCACACCAGATTTTTTGTGTCGACATGTATTTAGTTTCCAACAGTACGGTACATTCGATTTTCAAGATGTAAAATTTATAAGTATGACAAAATATTTATATTTTGTTACCATGGCAACCATTTCTCCTATCTTTTCTATGGAGCACAAGAGTAAAGTGGTCTTCAGAAGATTTCAATCACAAAATGAGAATATATATTTTATTGAAGATCTAAAAAATAATTGATTTTTGAATTTAAAAAAAAATCGTTGGAGCAAATTTTGAGAAAATCGAAAAAAACTGAAAAAGTGCATCAGTAAAGTACTAGTACTCTTTAGTCGATTTTGGTCAAAAGCTTCGTGTCAGGTCCCATGGGGGTGCCTAACTTAAATATAAAATTTCAACCTCCTAACTCTTTTCGTTTTTGAGATATTTTGTTCACAGACACACACACACACAGACAGCACACACACACACACAGACAGACCATGTCGCGAAAACCACTTTTTTGGATTCAGGGGACCTCAAAACGTGAAGATCCATCAAAATCTCGACATCGAATTTTTGACATGAATCCAATACTTTCTCTCTCTATATTAACATATATATAGAGGTAAGAGAAAGTAAAAAATCTGGTGTGACTGGCGCACAGCACACAACTTTCTCTTACCTTCGGTAATCGAATGTTGTGTTCTGTGCTTGTCACACCAGATTTTTTGTGTCGACATGTATTTAGTTTCCGACAGTACGGTACATTCGATTTTCAAGATGTAAAATTTATAAGTATGGGAAAATATTTATATTTTGTTACCATGGCAACCATTTCTCCTATCTTTTCTATGGAGAGCAAGAGTAAAGTGGTCTTCAGAAGATTTCAATCACAAAATGAGAATATACATTTTAAAGAGAATCTAAAAAATAATTGATTTTTGAATTTAAAAAAAATCGTTGGAGCAAATTTTGAGAAAATCGAAAAAAACTGAAAAAGTGCATCAGTAAAGTACTAGTACTCTTTGGTCGATTTTGGTCAAAAGCTTCGTGTTAGGTCCCATGGGGGTGCCTAACTTAAATATAAAATTTCAACCTCCTAACTCTTTTCGTTCTTGAGATATTTTGTTCACAGACACACACACAGACAGACCATGTCGCGAAAACCACTTTTTTGGATTCAGGGGACCTCAAAACGTGAAGATCCATCAAAATCTCGACATCGAATTTTTGACATGAATCACATATATATAGAGGTAAGAGAAAGTAAAAACGATCTGGGCTCGCAGTTAATCATATGATTAGATTGACTAGAACTGAAAAGACTCGAAAGCCATAGTCAAGTAGCTTATCCGAGGTATAACTAGTTAACAATATCTGAAGAAACCGGCTCTATGAGAAGCCTATTGATTTTTTTAAATTTGAACTTCAAATAAAGTACTTTCGAAAATTGCTGGAATTTTATCACATTTTAATAGATCTATAGGTCTAGTGTTTTGTCATGGGAACATGGGCGTAACTAGAGAATTTGGCTGGGGGGGCCATGGGACCAGCCATTCTCGCTGGGGGGGGGGGGGGCATGGGACCAGCTATTCTCCGGTGGGCCTGGAAAGCCCCATATTTTATCAATTTTTCTTGGAGTAAGGAGCTTTCTCGGGGGGGGGGGGGGGTGCAGGTCATCGTATAAGTATTTGGATTCCAATTGATTTAAATATGCCTGGGATCCGACCCGCGCTTCCAGATTATCATTATTGACATTTATTGTATAATGGTTTAATTTTGTATCTACTGTATATTGTTTTGTGTATATTCTTTTTATAAATGTATTTTTGTAATCAGGTTTAGCCTAATGGCGGTTAGCCAGGAGGACAAAATTAAAAAAAAAAACAATTTATTTTTCCATTTTGGCTATGCCCATGAGTGGACAATGACAAATAAATATATTTTATTGAACTATTATTTATTGAATTGCATTAGTTTGCAAGCATTTTTCTACCTTCGGAAAAAAAGCCACCGAAAATCAATAATTAACAAAAAAAAATATTTTAATGTTTCGAAGGGAGACAAATGATAGGCTTAAAGTTTTCAATGAAAAAAAAATGATTTGTTATGCTTTGAAAATCACATTAAATATAGTATAATTTAACTTTTTATTAGTTAGAAAAAAAATGCCTTTAATTTCAGTAGGCAATTTATTTTATTTCAATTTAAAAAGTCTGAAGTTTATTATACTTACTAGGTTAATTAATTGAATTCACTTGCTAATGATTTTTTTTAAGGGAGAAAAATCTTTTATTATATATTTTTTAATAATTTTTACTTCTCTTACCTATGTATATATGTAATATATATATAGAGAGAAAGTATTGGTTTCATGTCAAAAATTCGATGTCGAGATTTTGATGGATCTTCACGTTTTGAGGTCCCCTGAATCCAAAAAAGTGGTTTTGCGACATGGTCTGTCTGTGGGTGGGTGGGTGGGTGTGTGTGTGTGTGTGTGTTCAATTTTAAGCATGAAGGAATTGAGCTATGAGGTTGAAATTTTATATTTAAGTTAAACACCCCCGGGACCGGAAAAATAAGCTTTAATCAAAATCGGCCAAAGAGTACTAGTACTTTACTGATGTACTTTTTCAGTTTTTTTCGATTTTCTCAAAATTTGCTCCAACGATTTTTTTTTAAATTCAAAAATCAATTATTTTTTAGATTCTCTTTAAAATGTATATTCTCATTTTGCAATTGAAATCTTCTGAAGACCACTTTACTCTTGTATTTCATAGGGAAGATACGAGAAATGGTTGCCATGGTAACAAAATATAAATATTTTCCCATACTTATAAATTTTACATCTTGAATTCAATTGTACCCTACTGTCGGAAACTAAATACATGTCGACACAAAAAATCTGGTGTGACAAGCACAGAACATAACTTTCGATTACCGAAGGTAATGCTGTGCGCCAGTCACACCAGATTTTTTTCTTAAGAATCTAACTGTAAGTCATAGTTTTTATTACTTGAGAAAATTACATGAAGATTATACATGTAGATGCATTTGTGAAAATGGCCGATTAAAGGCTAGAAAAATCGGGGAGAGGGAAATAGACGAGTCAAAAGAAAAGAAACACTTAGTTTGGATAACTAAGGACAGATAACAAGCTTGGTGTAGTGGCTAGCGTGCTGGCTTTGTATACCAATGGTTGCGGGTTCGGATCCCAGGCAGACCGATAATTTTATTTAAGCCATTTGGATATCAAATGGGAAAGTGATTGGAAAAAGTGATAAAAAAAACAAGGACAGATAACAATTAAAATTAGATAAATAATTAAACATCTGTAAGAAGGAATTTATTGAAAAAATTTTACAACATATTAATGTAAAATTTAAAACTAGTTAAGGTCCATTCTACTTTCACTTAGCGCCTGCCATTGATTGAGATGGTTATAAATAAAACTTTAATTATCTTTTTATTCCTATTTTGGAAGAAAAAATTGCATCAGTATTATGTAAAATAATTAATCATTTATAGAAAATGTATTCTTAAGTTGATTTAATTTTACCTTAAAATTTAAAGAACAAAAAATATTTTCATTTAATTAAATTTGATAAAAATTATCTTTGAAAAAAAAAATAAACTGAAGGTGAATCGCCTTTCCATGTTTAAGTTTTTAATTTTTTAGTCAAGACGACTGTATTATAGCTTTTTTTTTTTAACTCACACTTTTTTCACACTCACACACACATCAACACAGTCTTTTCGGCAACTCAGGCCATTTAAGACTTTTGACTATACCCGTTATTTGTAAATATATCTATTGGGGGTCCATGTATTCTTATTTAAGCCATTTGTTACCCAAATGGCTTAAATAAAATCATAGGACTACCTGAGATCCCAACCCTCGACCCTTGGTATACAAGGCAGGCGCGCGCTACCAACTACACCAACCCCGAGGGCTATTATAGCTTTTCATTTTAAAAAAATTCAAATTTCCTTAATAGAATTTTTAAGTTTGCCCATCAACCGTAGGTTGGGCAGGTAAAGCTAATGTAAAAAAAAATCGAAATTGAACTGAAGCTGCCAAAATGCGTTTGGAAGTCCCCAGAATCCAGTAATTTTAGGAATGGTGTGTCTGTATGTCTGTGGTTATTTTTTTCGTCAACGAAAACTCAAAAACTATTTATTCCATTGTTTTGAAATTTTGCACCGATAAACTAGGGGTAAGGGCCCATAACTGAAAAGCTTTTGGTAAACATAGGACCATTAGAGGGGACAATATTTTTTTCTTACATAACCTATAATTTTTTTTTGTATATTCAGATACTAAACTTTCTCCCGATTAAAACTATATATAATATGTAAAACAAGAGACCATGGAGAGGGGGGGGGGCTCTAGAGTTGTGGAAAGCCAATATTTTTTTCTTACATAACAAACGTGTTGCGTTTTTTCTTTGAATAGTGGGTGGGCAAAGTTGTGCGCTCGGCTTAGTCGGACCCTTTATTATGATTTTTTAATTAAAATTAAAAATAATCTGGACTGATTGGTCGCACAGCACACAACTTTCTCTTACTTTCGGTAATCGAAAGTTTTGTTCTGTGCTTGTCCCAACAGATTTTTTTGTGTCGACATATATTTAGTTTCCGCCAGTATATTAGAATTAAAGATATCAAATTTATAAACATGGAAAAAAGTATAATTTATTATGAAGAGATAAAGGCAGCCAAAGGAAAATAAAGAAAACAATTTTTTTACTTTGTTTTATTGAACAACAATGACGATGTTTCGGCCTTCATCAGACTAGCTCTTGGCTGAGTGAGAGTCAATCTAATCATGTCAACTGACTAATGTACGCACCTATATCAGGAACTATCAAAGAAGAGCCCCTCCTAAGCTCGAGGTAAACAAAACACATGTCTTGATGAAGGAAAATTACAATTTTTGTAAAGTGTTCAAGGTGGGCAGCATGCGACCTGCGGGATGGCCACCCCTGATTTAAATAGTGTCCAATTGTAAAAACGTGAAACAATGAACGGATTGTCATCTTTTCAGCGGTGCTTATGTCTTAACATTTATCACGCCCTATGAAACATACAGCACTATTCAAAGCCTACAAATGCACTTATAATGAAGGGCGAAATACAAGTCAAAATATTTGCAATAAACTTGCTGATTGTTCTTGAACTAAATAATCTGCTGCTTTTTTATTTTCCTTCATTTCAATATTAGTGATCTTCTTTCTTTTGTTAAAACTGTAAATAAGAGCTAATAATAATATTATAATTAGTATCTTTATTTATTTTTTATATTGGAAAAAAGATAATCTTACTATAATGGACCGTAATTATTAAAAATTAAATTAAAAATAATTTTAGAGTTACGGTTTCGGTTCAATTAAAGCGGAACAGATCCAGTTCTATTCTCTGTTTTATAATATAATATTTAATTTTATTTATTATATTTTATTGGGTTTTATTTTTTGCTAGCGCAAAAGTGATTACCTAGACCTAAACCTGATTTGAAAAGTATAAAAAGAGGGAATTGTCTGACAATTTTTATTGCAGTAAAAAAAAAATTGTCTTTATTATTAAAATATTTTAGTTTGTAAAAAAAAATCAATCAAATAGATCGAACTATGCCGTCAACTTTGCTAATCATATAATTAATTTATATTCTGTCCTCCCCTGGATATCTCCAAGACAAACCAGTATGAATTTGGAAACGATGTTTTTTAAGTTCAAAGAGCACCTTCTAAAGATTAGAGAATAATTATTTCCGTTTCAATATGTTTATAACTTTTTATGTTATTAATTGATGAAGTTAAAATTTTTGGAAGGGCAGCTCGTGCGTTTAGTAAAACGAAATCAGATATTTATTATTTATAAATTCTGTTGAATGGGGTTCCGAATTCAGAGGATGATATTCGGAGAAATTTATGAAAGAGTGTAGTTCTCAAATGCGCAAATTGTCAATATAATCGAATAAATATTTTTTGAGTTATTTTGAAAGACAGAAATTATCGCAGCCATACCCAGATGGAAACATAATTCAAGCAATACTTTCATAAATAGGGTAAGAGAATGTAAAAACTATCGGGTTGCTTAGACACTTTTCTGCATCAAGAACGATGATAACTTTGTGCCTAAAATAAATATAAGCCCAAATGGACTGAGGATGGAGGAATAAATTTTGTCCGAAATGTCCCATTCGGCTTTCTTTTCCTTGCTGCTTGCTCCTGTATTTGCTCTTTCCAAAATTATAACATCAACAGCAACTTCTCTCCTGATTATATTAATTGAATACAATGAGTAGTAATTAGAGTTGAACAATGAGCTTATATCTATATCTTCTATAGATTAATAATTGCTGAGTGCCCGCATGGGCGTAACTAGAGAATTTGGCTGGGGTTGGCCATGGGACCAGCCATCCTCGCTGGGGGGGGGCATGGGAGCTATCCTCCGGGGGGTCTGAAAAGCCCCATATTTTCTCAATTTTTCTTGGGGCAGAGAGCTTTCTGGGGGGGGGGGAGGGCACGAGCCTTCTGTGGGGCCCGGCATCCGCCTAGTTACGCCCATGAGTGCCCATCTGTCTGTCAGTTCAACAACCGTTTGACTATCTTCCGGCAGGAATTTCAAAATGAAGTCCGCTAAAGGAGTGCGTCGCAGCTAGTCTTTATATAAATGATTGTAAGCAGTGCACTATTTTTGATTTATTTTCTTTGCATCTTATACAATCTTAATGAAATTCAAAATAAAACTCCACAATAGGCCTAGTATAATAAATAAAAAATAAAATAAATTTTTATTTAATTTGAGGCCCTAGTGTACAAGTTTCTTTCCAAATGTTCACGAACTTCTTTCTCTTTTTGTTATTTCGCACCCATAAGATTAAGAAAAACTTAAAAAAAATTTGACCAAAAGAATTGAGTCTTCTTCATTCCTAGCCTTATTCCCGCAGTGCGGGGTACAGACATGTAAGGAACAGAAAGACTACTCGATCACGAACTACCCGAGCTGGGACTAAAAGAATTGAGTAAAAAATTCAAAAAATATTGAACATAAATATTTATTAGTGAAGTGTAATGCATTGTTATTATTGCAGGAGGTGTTAATTATGTTGCTCGTGGGGGAAGGCAACTGGCAGAAAGCCACGCATCTCGTTTATTATATGCATATAATTTTTTTTTTTAATAAATTTCTTTTAATCTATTCTAATTTAAATAATTACCATTAAATAAAAATGTCAGAACACTCCGTTTTGTTGTTTCTCCATTGCTTAATTACCAATATCGCACAGAGAGTAAAAAAAAAAAGTGAATTCTGTTAAATTGAAGGCAATTCCTCTGTGCCGTTTGTCTATTTGAATAATTTTCTGGGTTAAGATTTGTCTGTGAATTTTTTTTTTTTCTTTTTCTTAATTAAAATGATTTTGTTCTAAATTAGAGAAAAGAAATGCCTTCGGCCCTGTAGAATTAGAACAGAAAAATTCTATTTGGTCAATAATTATTTCACCTTTATGTTATTTTTTAAATTTAATTGGAATTTGGTCCAAATATTCATTTTATTACTCTTATTTTAATAGACAAATATCTTAAAGGTATAACAAATTTATCTATAATGTATAATCTTTTTTTTTTATATAGATAATATTTTTTATAGTAATGTGTTGTGAAGGTTTCAAGACCTTGAAACGAACTGTGTTACCATTCTGTGAGCAATATGTTAAAAAAAAATAATAATAATAAAGAGAAATTCAAAAATAGAAAATTTTAAAAGACCAAAATGAGTTTACAATCTTGCCAAACGTTGTTTAAAAGAATCTATTATTACTGGTTTGTAAGGATGAATGAAAGAGGAAAAAGGTCATTTGCTGTTTTATTGAGAGATTCAAAGTCATTTCCAATAAATGTGTATACGCTTTAGTTTGCCTCTACTTGATTACTTCCATTCCATAATAAAAGATGCATTTGTTTTATTACGGTTAAGATTACAAAGAGACCTTTGAAATGGGGGACGGGGATATCTTCCGTCCCAAATTGTTAAGTTTAAATTATTTACGAAGCTCTCTAAAAATTAGAAATATTTTTTTCTTTTATGTCTGTCAAAAAATATTTATTATTAATTTAGGCCTTATTAGCCTAATATAAAGGTAATAATGTGTACACTATTATACATTAAATATCCCTTACTGAAACCCCTCAGGCTGGATTCTTCACCATAAAATTACTGGACATATTTCTCAAAAACGGATAATAAAAATGGGACATGGTTAAAAGAGACTTGGTCACTAACTCGATATTCAGGTAAAATTTCAAGTGTCTCCATTTGATGATTTTAGTCTTTTAAGGGCCGGTTGCTTCACATCTAATTTACTAGCTAACCCTCGGATAATCTAATTGACTATGACTTTTGAGGCTTTTCACATCTGGTTAAGCTAATCATATAATTAAACAAGAGCCCAGATTTCACAGAGAATCTACAGTCGAAAGTTTAAATCTTATAGGGTATTATTGAATCAGAGGTAAATCTGCATGCTTCATGTTTTAAAATGAAAATAAACATGAAGGGACGTTTAACATATGAAATCTAGGAGGGGCATAGGCGTAGCCGGGGGGGGGGGTGCAAACCCCCCATGGGACCCAAGTCATGACTAGATATTTAATACAAATTATATTTCACATAGGGTAGGAGAAAGTAAAAGATAATAATTTACTCTAGCTAAAAAAAAAAAAAAAAAAATAATTTATAAATACCCTAAAATAATCTTAAATTTTTGAAAAAAATTTCTTGATCCCCCCCATCAAAAATTTTTGGCTACGCCAATGAGGAGGGGTATCCCATTTATTTACTTTTGCTGACAAGGAGAAGAGGGTCAATCAGTTATTTACGAAAGCATTTAAGCAAAAAAGCTCTTAAAAAACTGATGTAAATTTAAATGATTAATTAAGTAAATTGAAACTAAAAACAAGAGGTGATACATATGTTTAGATAGAGTATATTATTTATTATATACACATTTGATACGTATCTTGAAACTTGATGTGTCATCTTCAAAAGTGACACAATACCCCCACCATCATGGACGTAACTAGGGGGGTGCCTGGCCCCCAGAAGGCTCGTGCCCCCCCCCCCCCCAGAAAGCTCCTTGCCCCAAGAAAAATTGAGAAAATATGGGGCTTTCCAGGGCCACCGGAGGATAGCTGGCCCCATGCCCACCATATTGTAAAAATCCACTCCAAATTTTAATAAACATTTCAAAAATAACAAGTACAATAAAAGGATGTGTCTCAGAATTCCGGAAATCTTCCCCTACCCTAATTTCGAAGACCACCTGGCCATCTCATCCTCGCCAGTCAAAAAAGGACTGAGTTTTATATGTTAAAATTTGTTAAATCGAAAGCCAAAGGTTTTTTGCCCAACCAAGTCTGGTAATTCTAACAATATAAACAATAAAAATCTGGTGTGACTGGTTGCACAGCACACATCTTTCTCTTACCTTCGGTAATCGAAAGTTGTGTTCTGTGCTTGAATTTAGATGTAAAATTTATAAAAATGGGAAAATATTTATATTTTGTACCATAGCAACCATTTCTCCTCTTTCCTATGAAATACAAGAGTAAGGTGGTCTTCATAAGATTTCAATGACAAAATGAGAATATATATTTTAAAGAGCATCTAAAAAATAATTGATTTTTTTGAGTAGAGAACTAGTAGTTTTTGGCTGATTTTGTTTAAAAGATTATTTTCACGCTCCAAGGAGGTGCTTAATTTAAATATGAAATTTCAGCTCATATGACAGCTCAATTCCTTCATGCTTAAAATTGAACACAGACACAGCAGTCAGACAATATAGAGAAAACCACTTTTTTGGATAAAGGGGACTTCAAAACGTGTATATCCATCAAAATCTCGACATCGGTAAGAGAAAGTAAAAATAAAGAAGTAAGCCACTATATTGAAAAAAAATAAAAAATAAAAAAAAATAAAAACATGGCAAAAGAATGTTCTAAAGAAATTGTATTATAAAATCATTAAAGAAAAAAATGAAAAGAAATAATAAGTTGAAGGTGAGAAGGACTTTATTATTTATTATTATTATTACTGGGGTATTTTATTATGTCTTTTAAAAAGATTGACGAAGTAGAAAGGTGTCATATAATTGCTCCTTAAAGCTTTTAAAAATATTTCGAGGGGATGTTGGAAAAAAATAAAGTTATGACATGAAAGGGGGAGTTTCGTTTAATTTTTATATGAATCGAGATGTCAATGACATTCAAGTCAGGAAAATCCCAGAAAACTCAGCACCAGATCCACTTTGTAAATAGCCTGCATATGTGTGCAGTGGTACCTGCAATAGCCGGAGGGGAATTATCTTGATAACCTGCACTAAACACAGAGTTTATATATTATTTAAACTTTATAAAGTCAGTTACAATCGAGATTTTTAAATCCTCAGGTCTGCTGGTCACGCAGGGTTATTATATATGAGTGTGTGGTTCAAGTTCAAATAAATCATAAAAAAATATAATTCCATTATTTATAAAAAAGTTATTCTTTTTATTTTATTTAGATTTAATATTAAATATCCAAGATTAAGCCTCGACGCTATTTGCTAATTATAATCTAATCTTTTATTTTTTTTTTTCTTTTAAACACACGCCCGCCGGTGAGGGGAATACAATTGTTCTTTCTCAGATAATCCCACTCCCCTAAGCTCTTTCTTTCTTCAGATATCCCCTTTTGATTTATGACTTTTGCATGAATCCAGGCGCAGACCTCACGCGACGTGTATTGATTCACTTACGCAACCTAAGAGCATGAGTTGTCAGAATTTTTCCTTTTTATTTACTTTTATTTATAAAGATCAGAGTCCTTTGTGTATAAGAAAAAGTTGTTTCCATTTAAATATCCATAACTTAGAAATTCTATTCTTTTAAAAGATAAATAGAACAGGAAAATGATAAGATGAATTAATTTTGTCAAGAAAAAAAAAAAGGAAAACAATCAAATTTGATGCAAATCTGTTTTGTTTACCAACACAAAAGGGGGAAGACAAGACCACAAATGTTTCTTCTGAATATTTCTATAAAAAAATCTGGTGTGACTGGCGCACAGCACACAACTTTCTCTTACCTTCGGTAATCGAAAGTTGTATACTATGCTTGTCACACCAGATTTTTTGTGTCGACATGTATTTAGTTTCCGACAGTACGGTACATTCGATTTTCAAGATGTAAAATTTAAAGTATTGGAAAATATTTATTTTTTGTTACCATGGCAACCATTTCTCCTATCTTTTCTATGGAGTACAAGAGTAAAGTGGTCTTCAGAAGATTTCAATGACAAAATGAGAATATAGATTTTAAAGAGAATCTAAAAAATAATTGATTTTTGAATTTGAAAATCGTTGGAGCGAATTTTGAGAAAATTGAAAAAAAAACTGAAAAAGTGTATCAGTAAAGTACTTGTACTCTTTGGTCGATTTTGTTCAAAAGCTTCGTGTCACGTCCCATGGGGGTGCCTAAATTAAATATAAAATTTCAACTTCCTAGCTCTTTTCGTTCTTGAGATATTTTGTTCACAGACACACAGACAGACCATGTCGCGAAAACTACTTTTTTGGATTAAGGGAACCTCAAAACATGTATATCCATCAAAATCTCGAAATCGAATTTTTGACATGAATCCAATACTTTCTCTCTATATATATTAGCACATATAGAGGCAAGAGAAAGTAAAAAGATATAATAAACGAACTTAAAAATCCCTTGCAAATTAACAAAAAAAAATAATTCCAAAAAATAAAAATAAATTTTCTTCTTTTTTTAAACACTTTTTTCTCATTAACACTCACACTCAGGGCAAAAATAATTTTAAAAAGTAAAATTAATTAATAGAGGCGAGATTGCAGAACATACCATCTCTTTCTTAAATATAGAAAACACCTTTAGAACATGGAATATTTGGACCGGGATAGGGAAGCTACGAGTTGTTGAGCGGAATATATTTATATATAAACAAATTTTTTTTTTATTAATTACATTTTAAATAACATGTCAGAGTTTTTCTGCTTATCATTATTTCTTACACCAGATTTATTTTTTTTTTTTAAGAATAAATCTTTTCGTTCATTGAATTGTTATAAAATTTGGTCAAAACTGGAGACAAACGTCTTAATTATCACCGTTTTTTTGTTTTTAAATATTTAGATAATTTTTTTTTTTTTTTGTTTTTATGCACATTTTTTTCTGATTTTATCCGACCCCCAAGGGGCCCAGCCCTCTCAAAGGCAAAAGTTTTATTAAATAATTGCTTATATAATAATATAGTTCCAGGTTGACCGAGCTGGAGCTCGGTTTTTTTTTGGGAAAATTGTATAAAACTAAAAAACTACATCAGTAAAGTACTAGTACTCGAAGTTTTTTAAAGACGAGTAGGGATGTGGTATTGAAAAAAAAAGTATCGATACTTGTACTTGATATCGTATCGAAAGGAAAGTATCGATACCAGTAAGGTATCAGAAGAAAAGAATCGATACTAATTAGTTATCGAGTATTTCTTAATATCTTTACATTTAACAGTAAAACCAAGAGATGCAGTATATAATATAAATTCTTTCCATTTTATATTAATTTTATATCTTATAAATTAAGCAAAAAAAGAATCAATAGAAGGATTGATTCTATAAATATATTTATTCTAAAAAATCAAAGATGAGTTCACTTCTTTTTGTCGCTGCCTGTCCCAAGCCAAGCGAGGGAAAACGACACTTGGACCAACCAGCAATCCCTCTTTATTATTTCTATTTAATTAATCAAAACGTGGGTTTACCTGGTGATATCGAGGATGAAAAGAAAGGAGCAGGCATGGAACACGATGAATATAATCAGGTGATGTGTCGGTATCGTGGATTGTTGAGGAAGGAAACATTATTTGATCGGATAAGAATAATTACATGTTTCAGAATCACAAGCTCCAGGCTTACTGAGGCGGCGACGACAGCGCTGCCACCAGCGCCGCAGTCGTCGTCGTCTTCGTCTCATAACCGAACAAAGCCGAACTCTCCCGAAGTGCAAGTGTATGTGTAATTGAAATAAACCTGTTTGATTGTTGTATCTATTTTTAATTTCAATAATGAAACTAATATAAAAGAGAAAGATAATTTTTTTAAATAAAATAAATTGTATACACAATACATTTTTAATATTTTAAATAAATAAATAAATAAATAAATAAAAGTCTGGTGTGACAAGCACAGAACTTTCTCTTACCTTCGGTAATCGAAAGTTGTGTGCTGTGCTTGTCACACCAGATTTTTTGTGTTGACATACATGTATATTTAGTTGGATTCAGGGGACCGCAAACCGTGTATATCCATCAAAATCTCGAAATCGAATTTTTGACATGAATCCAATACTTTCTCTCTCTCTATATATATGTAGGCCCTATATTAAATGTTCTGGAACTTTTCCGCGACAGGATGTATGCGAAGATATGTTTTCTCGGGTTAAGTCGCGTGTGATGTTGAGATTTACTCGACGTTTCGGCTCTCCTTTTGGAGCCATTTTCAAGAGTATGGGATTAGGGGAGAATTGTTGATGTAGTTTGTTTACGGGGTCGCAGTCTTGCTGGTCCCCAGGTCAATTTGGTATATGCCTCAGAGACGTAGATTGGTTTCTGAGAGCTGGACGAAGGTTGGGTGTGAGTAATTGTGTTTGTGTTAGGTTTAGGTTGACTACGGGGCCTCAATCATGTCTCCCCAAGTCGAGGTGTTATTGGTTTGGTTAGTGTATATGTTAGGGGCTTGGATTTGTTCCTGAGATTTATATTGGGTCTGTGTGTGTATGTGTGTGATCGTGTCTGTGTTTAATTTAGGTTGACTTCGGGGCCTCAATCTGCCTACTCCCCCAGTCGATGTATTGCTGGGTGTTTCCAAGGCTTGTGTTTGCCTTTGAGATGTGTTGGGTTGTGTGGTGTCGGTTTGCGTGTTGATAGTCGAAGCATGGGCGTAACTAGGAAGTGCCGGGGGGGGGCTGTCCCCCCAGAAAGCTCCCTGCCTCAAGAAAAATTGAGGAAATAAGGGGCTTTCTAGGCCCCCCGGAGGATGGCTGGTCCCATGCCCCCCCCCCCCCAGGCCAAATTCTCTAGTTACGCCCATGAGTCGAAGTGATTTGTTTTTTGGATTTGCTTACTGCTGAGGCGTTCGAGGTGTTGACTGGTGTCTGGCTGGTCGAAAGCTGCACCTCTACTTGCTCTTTCCCATTGTATAATGAAACAATATTTAATATTTAAAAGCAATATAAATACTGTATTATGCAACGAATAAAAATAAGCGGATCCATTTTTACTTTTTAATGCATACAATTTGATTAGAAATATAAAGAATATATGTTTTTCAATTTTCTTGACACCCTAAGAAAATAATTATGTCAGATATTTGAATATACAGAAAAACAAGTTGTATAAAGATTATTTCTTTTTTCTTTTTCTAAGCGAAAGAGAGGGGTTTTCAGTTGTAAAAGTTTTGTTTATGCAACAAAGAAATTTGATTTGTTACACGTCTGTTTACCAGACCCCGAATGTCATACTGCAAAATATATAACTGCTATACCGAGAATTCGTGACACAGTGAACGTATTTTCATGAAAATTGAAAGCAGAAGGTGTTTTTAGATTGTAAATCAAAAGAACCCGAGGGGAAAGGGAGATGGCAGGGCAAGCCCTTCTTTTGCAAAATAATGTAATATTATTTTAATATTAAAAATCTGGTGTGACTGGTCGCACAGCACACAAGCTTTCTCTTACTTTCCGTAATCGAAAGTTGTGTTCTGTGCTGATCACACCGAATTTTTAGTTTGAATTCAAGATTTAAGGCTCAAACAGACAGAACGCGAAATTCGCGACGCTCAGGCTACGCGCGCCTTTTGCGAAGAAGGGGGGTTTTTCGCCCCCCCACAGGGGGGGGTGGGGGGGGGGGGCCGGGGGTGTTGTGTGTGTATTTTTTTTTTACATCACACCCCTCTTTTTGAGATTGCTTCTCCTCGCGGGGGGGGGGGGAATTTATAAATTTCAAAAAAAAAAAAAGGCGCGAGAAAAAGGGGGGGTGCGCCGGGGCGGCCCCCTGCTGGTGGGGGGGGGGGGGGCTTTCCTTCTTTTACATATCCCCCCCCTTCCCGCCCTTGGGAGAAGAAAAAAAAACCGAAAACCCCGCGTTTTGCCTGTTTGTTTAAAATTTATAAACGGGGGAAAATATTTATATTTTGTTACCAAGGCAACCATTTCTGCTATCTTTTCTATCAAGTACAAGAGTTCGCCCTCGGGGCTTGGTGTAGGGGTTAGCGTGCTAACCTTGTATACCAAAAGTCGCGGGTTCGGATCCCAGGCAGTCCAATGATTTTATTTAAGCCATTTGGATACCAAATAGCTTAAATAAGAATGCCTGGACCCCAAATATGTATATTAATCAATAACGGATATCGTAAAAGTCTTGAGTTGCCGAAAAGACTGTGTGAATGTGTGTGAGTGAGAAAAGTGTGTGAGTGTTTAAAAAAATAGAAAGTAAAAGAGTTCAAAAGATTTCAAGAGCAAAATGAGAATATACATTTTAAAGAGCATCTAAAAAATAATTGATTTTTGAATTTTAATCAAAATTTTGAGATTTTTGAAATAACTGAAAAGTACATCAGCAAAGTACTAGTACTCTTAGGCCGATTTTGTTCAAAAGCTTCGTGTCACGTCCCAGGGGATACCCAAATTAAATATAAAATTTCTGTTTTCGTTCTTGAGATATTTTGTTCACAGAGTAACAGACCATGTTGCGAAAACCACTTTTTTGGATTCAAGGGACCTCAAAACGTGTATATCTGTCAAAATCTCGACACTGAATTTTTGACATGAAACCAATACTTTTTTCTCTCTATATACATAATACATACATACATAGGTAAGAGAAAGTAAAAACTTATTCCATTAGATCTTTTAGCCCATGTTCTAAAATTATACGTAATTGGTTCCAATCCAGATTCAGAGATAAATAATTATTTTTAAATTTAAACAAGTTTTTTGTGAGGGTTATTAAATAAATTAAAATCTAAATAATTACAGAAAAATCTTTAACTTGATTTATAATAATATACTCTGAAAATTTGAACAATTTTTTACTAAGGAAATTTATTCAAATCTATGGAATAAATAACTTAATGAGGTGAGTGGAGTTAATTAGGCTGCGTGGATTGGTCAACCAGTTAACGAAGGAGTGAGTAGAGGTACCAGAGCCAAGATGGAGGCCTTGGGCGTGTGCTCGTGTGTTGTGATCAGATATTCCCATTTCGTCAGAGTCGAGCCGAAGGTAACGGGTCCAGGGCAACATCCCAACCAATCCGGACCTGCATTCGAGGTCATCGCCATCTTGGTTAGGCGCAACGTTTCGTTTTCCTCAGGGATTCCTCATAAACAATCACTAGAACCCTCACGAATAAATCTTTAATTGAAACTTGTTCTCTTTTTTTATTTTTTGATATTATCTAACAAGTTTCAAAAGAGAAAATAAGATTTATATCCAGAGTAGCATAAAAAAGATTCGAGGAAAATCTTGAATCAGTAATTTATTTCTGTTTATATTTCTCCTTTACTATGTATTTATTTGTTTTAGTAATTCATTCAGTTCCCTTTTGATTATTATAGATAAATCCATACTAAAAGGCTGATCAGATGAATTGGTGCTGTGCATCAACACAAAAAAAATTAACAATGTAGCTGGAATACTAGGCGAGCCGCCCGCTTTCGGTTTTCAAGTAGGCCTAGGGGGGCTTCCCCACGTTATTGTCTAATTTTTTAAAAGTTAGTCATTTAGACGTTCTCCTTAAAGGAAGCTGCTAATTAATTTAATTAATTAGAATAAATGAAGATTGAGGGTTCGCATCCAGTTCTAACCGAAAAAATTTATTGCAATTGGATTGGCTACCATCCAAGGGCGGATACAAGGGGGGTAAAGGGGGTAATTACCCCCCCTCCGAGATTTAAAAAAAAAATTAATTTTTAATGTAAAATTTTAAAAATTAATACTTAAAAATTTGATTTGTATTTATATTCTGGTACATGGGCGTACCCAGCGAGGGGCAGAGGGGGGCAGCTGCCCCCCTAGAAGCAACAAAAAAAATAATTAAATGTTTATAAAGTGATGAAACGAAACAAAATTGGTGGATGGCGACGGGAAATGATTCTTTTTGTTAGGACTCGAGGGTTTTTAGGCCTTTAATTCGAAGGCTTTACCCCTCTATATAAAAAATAGCTATGTCACAATCTGGACGACCATGATCTTCCCCCCTGGACGACCATGATCTGACCATGCCCCCCCCCCCTAGTTTTGATCCTGGGTACGCCCATGTTCTGGTAAACAAGTATAGAATGCGCCTTTAAATTACCGGATTAGAAAAAATAGTGTGCTGTGCGACAAATCACACCAGATTACCCCCCCCCCCCTAGAAACACCTCTGGATCCGCCCTTGCTACCATCAAGTATAATAAATAGAGAAGGCTTCTAAATGTCCTCAGATGTCGAAAAAGACTTGTAAGAAAATTAAAAAAAAAGCATTTTTGAAATTTTTTACTTCTAGATTCAAAATGAGTTTTCAAAAAATAAAATCTAGTCTAAAACTATCCTCGTAAAATTGTCTAAACAGAAAAAACCCTACTCGAGCCAATATTTTAACAAATACAATAGTAATTATCGATATTTTTGTCGATATTATTATCTATTTATATTAATCGTCTGAAACGAATTGTCTTACGCATGGCGTAACTTGGCTGGGGGGAGGCCAATATTGACTTAATTTTTCTTGGGTCGGAAAGCTTTCTGGGAGGGGGGCACGAGCTTTCTGGGACCTCCCCCGGGACCCCCTAAGCCTATGGTCTTACGGCAAATATTTAAGAAAAAGCGTGGGTTCGCCGCACTCGGGCAGCCAATGCTTTCCAAAGGGAAAATTTTGGGTATTTTTTTGAGCCTCTTCAAAATGGGGATTTAGGGACCCCAATATTTCTCCATAAAGTTATCTGTCCCTAATTTTGAAATTTCAAAGAAATTTAGAGCGTCAGACATACGCCTTCGATGGGCTTTCCCACTTGCAAGGGCCCTGGACCCCTTTGCTCGTCTTCGGGGAGCAAATGCATCAAATTTACTCTTGAGTTTTAAGTTTCCCTCTCTGACTCGGCTTTCACTGTCTCTGCCCAATCAGCGAGAGTGGTAAAAAGACACATACAACGGAAGTGAGTGGCTAGCGCTTTATATATAGTAATGATAATTTTAATTTTCTTATTCTTGTGATTTATAATACATAAATGGAAGTTTATTTAGGCTAACCCAAGACCAAATGCACTTGAAAGTAAATCACCCAACTCTCTCAAAAAGGCTTTCTCTCTGAAGAGAAGGGAAGAAGAAAATGGAAACACACCCCAGTAAACTCCCATGAAATTTAATCCTCGAAATAATCACATTTCAGTTCCAGGCACAAATGTTTGAGAAAATGGGCTTCATTGCAATTCCAAAGTAAAAAGATTATCCTCTGAATTCGAGAATGAGAAATAAATGATTATAGTTTAAAAAATATTATGAAATACGAAATTTGTCTATATTACATAATATAAATTGTAAACTTAGGAACAAAGATTATATAGTTATGTGAGGTATGAGTTGATGCTAGTTGTAGAGGATGTGATTCCGGGCATAAAACAGTAAAAACTTTCAGGAACGGCTAATACTATATTTTGCTAATATTTCGCCTGACGCCTAGCCGTCCTCAGTGCAGAGTATAGTTAGTTGGCGGTCCTTCTTCTGGTGTTATAAATATTTGCATGAAGAGAGATGAACGAATACTTGAATGATTGTGTTCCCCTGCTCTCTTTATGCAAATGTTTATTATCAATACATCAGTCGAAGAACTGCCAACACTATATCCTGAACTGAGGATGCCCAGGCGTCAGGCCTGCCGAAATATTTGCAAAACATGGTAGGCCTATAGGGCGTTCGTGGAAGTTTTTGCTATTTTATTTCTTTCGAAATCATATTATATAATTATATTCAGCTTAATTTTTGTGACAAGCTGATCTCGAAACAAACAAAATGACAATTTCTAAGATAACGACAATAAAAATCTGTTTTGTCAATTTTTTCTCTAGCTCTTGGGTGATTTATTTGTGATCGTTTTGAGGTTCTATGCTTATGGCACACAGGGGGAGTGTAGTCAGAATTAGGGCTGTCCAAAATAATCGATTAATCGATTATACACCGATTATTTCCTTAAAAAATAATCGATTATTTAAAAAAAATCGATTATTTCGATTATTTTTCATAATCGATTATTGGGCAAAAAATCGATTATTTTCGAAAAACAAAAATAAACAAGGAAAAATATTTCGTTTTAGTAAAAAATAAAAAAATTTCGTTTTACTAAAAAAAAAAGTCACGATGATTTTCAAGGGAGGGAAAATGGAAATTTTTTTTTTCTCATAATCGATTATATTTTTCCATAATCGATTATTTTTCATAATCGATAATCGGATATTCTTTCCCATAATCGAACACCCCTATTCGGGATCTATTGAAATATTAATCCATCCTAAAGATGTCGTTTAATTTTTCAGGTCTATAAAAATAAGAATGGCATATTTATTTTTCAATCCCCTCCTTGCAAATTACTATACTTTTACGATGAGAGAACATAAGAATAAAAAAATTAATAATAAAAATTAACTGCTTTAGCGTAGGTATAATAAAAACATTTCTCATATTATATATAAGATAACGAATATATACATTTTTAAAAGTGAATCGATTTAATTTTCTTCTTAATAGTTAGTATTTATTTATTTAATGAAAAAAAAATCAGACAAAATTAGTATGGTTAATAACTCTTATTTTTACGGTTACTATAAAACAATATAAAAGGCAGTTAAAAATGATTTAATTCCCATTCATTCTTGCATACCTCATTCGGTTCATTCATACACAAATTTTTCTTTACTAATTGGAGTAAAAATGAGTTGTTTTTTTTTTATTGGGGGGGGGGGCAAAAATATTGAATTTTAAAAATTCGAAGAAGTATTTAAAAATCAAAATTACTTTATTAGTATTAATCAGTAAACGGAGATTATAAACATATATTACACAAATATAAACAAACCAAACACACACACACATAGAGAAATAAAAATGTTAATCCCTTCCAATACAAACGTGTTAATTTGTTATAAATGTCAAAATTAATATGATTAGATTCATTTTATATTATTAAGATTTTTTCGTATACAAAAAAATAAAATTTTACTTTTTAAAAAATCCTTAGTTTTGCGATTTTGGTTAAATAAAATTTTTTTTATATTAATAGAGAAATCTCTAAAAGTTTAATAAATTAAAAAATTTATAGACTCAAAAGAAGGTAAAAAAAATTAAAGGTATATATTAGAGGTCATAAAAAAACCAAATTTAAATTTTATAAAAGTTCTGTTTGATTTAATATTTTAATATTATTATATGACTAGAAAATAGAATTTGGTAAGAACTCCTTTTGGAATATTATTGCACTTCCATTCACTTATTATTTTTAGTAATATAAAAAAAAAAAAAAAAAAAAAAAAAAAAACTAGTTGTTACGCTTTAGAAATTGATGAAAATTTTTATCTCAACTCAATCATTATATGTTAATATATTCTATTATAATAAATGAATAAATTAACTAAAAAAAAAAAAATCCTTATTCACCTTATGCCAAGTCCATAATTGCGAAAATATGTTAATTCTAATGGTAATATATAACTTAAAAACATTTGCTGTTAAAATTGTTAAATTCCCGTAAATACTTATCACCATTTTTCACCTGTTTGATTTATCTGATGCAGAAGTATTAATAATTGAAGAAACAATGTTGAGACATGTTGAATCGTCGATTATTATTGAAATTAGCTACAAATAATTATAAATAAATGATTACATTCAAGATGCAAAATACATTTCAAAGTGAGCTTAGAATTAGGAAGATTGTATAATAACTTTGAAATTGAATATATATCTATATAATTTTGGGCAATAAATTTTTTTCATCAGTTCTGGTTTTGGTGAGGGGCCATAAAATGAAAGTTTTATTTTATTTTTTATCTCGGTGTGGAAGGAGGGGTCCCGTGCGTAAGCCGATGAAATACAAGCACAAGCTAGCCAGTCTAAGGATGGAGGCTGTTGTTATTTTTTTTTTGTGTGTGTCGGTTCGTCTCTCAAGCCTGGAGGGAGTGTTCATTTAAAAAAAAAAAAAAGACGCCATCGTGGTTAGGTTCTAGTTAAGGTTCCCTCGACCTTCGATGTTCGTCCATTGGCCGAAGCAGAAAGAAATGTGGTTCTCGTAAAAGAAAAAGAAAAAAAAAAAAAAATTCTCCATACCTGTTTGGTTAAATTGGAATTCAAAACTTGTTTCCTCTCAAAAAGAATACAATTATTAAATATTTATATTATAAAAATTAGAAATATATAAAGAGTTAATTCACTTCCGTGAGGAATATGAGGAAAAGGATTGTATACCAATTTATAGGGAGAAATATAATTTTGAGACCGTATTTGAGTGTTCAATATTTATTGGTCAAGTGGTCAAAATCTAATTTTACTTGATGAGTTTATTTTCCAAAAAAAAAAAAAAAACTTAATTCCTTCGGCACACCTAATTATGCAATTAACCAGAGAAATATTAAACATTTCTTCTGATTAATTGTATTGGTTTATTTTTATATATAGAAAAAATGAAACATTTTGGCTATTCATTGTTCTTCTTTAGGAATAAGGAATATTAATTAAATTGTAACAGGAGATGTATGGCTGTCATGGGCGTAACTAGGGGGTGCCCCCCCCCCAGAAGGCTCGTGGCCGCCCCAGAAAGCTCCTTACCCCCAAAAAAATTGAGAAAATATGGGGCTTTCCAGGCCCACCGGAGGTTAGCTGGTCCCATGCCCCCCCCCCCCCCAGCCAAATTCTCTAGTTACGCCCACGATGGCTGTAGAAGTCATGTTGAAAGGAGGAAAAAAAATTATTGAAATCAGCCCACGCCCAACGTTGGTCCTAGGTTTGGATGGTGAGGTTGCTAATGATGGATCCAAACCTAGGATCGAAACGTTGGCACTGGGCTGATTTCAATAAAAAAACTACTTTGGTTTTTTTTTTCTCTCTTCAACATTAATTTAATCGGTCATTTCAAAAGCTTTCTAACATGCTTTTTCTGCTGTACCCGAGTAAAAATGATTAAAAATGATCGAGGGATCCACACGCCCACAGCTAGTCTGCATAGTGAACCTTTAGAGGGATACACACGCCCGCACCAGGGACACATTTTTTTTCTGGTCACTTTCGATCTACTGTGTGTGTCCCTCAAGGTTCACTATGCAGACTAGCTGCGGGCGTGTGGATCCCTCGATCATTTTTATTCGGGTAAACTTCAACATTTGCAGTTGGCCAGCTAAGTATTGTTCTGATCAAAGGGAATGGAATATGATGAGGAAGGAATATATTGGCTTATGTGGATTTTACCCTGAATACGCATCTACTTTAGCAACATAAAAAAGCACGTTGGGACAAAATGTCACTTAGGTGGTTTTTGAAATTACCGATTCAATTATATTAAGAATTTTTTATGGCAAAATGTGTATAAAAGGGCTTCCTCGCCTCATGCTACAAGAAGAATAAACTATGAATAGCCATTTGTACAAACAAAGCACCGAAGACAATATTTATTATAACAACTGTGAAATTTTGAAATAATCACCCTTAAAAAATTTATGAATAATAAAAACAACAAAACATCTTTCATCGTCAAAGAAATTAACTTCCTCCAGGGTTTCTTTTAAATTTTCACTTCCTGGCTCAGAGACTTGACTCAGCTTGATGTATTTTTTTCTTTAAATTAAGCCTAAAGCAAGTTAATTTCTTAGTGGCGGTAAAAGAATTAATGAGGAATGCAGAAGAAATAAAATTTTGAATATGAAAATTAACTTTTTTTTTTTTTTAAATCAGATTTTGACCGAAAGGAAATATAAAACAAAAAATACAAATAAAGAATGTTACAGACCTGTAAATATGTTTATTTAAAAATAATAGAAGTTGGTTATAGTTACGGTTACTTTATTAATTTTGTTAATATTTTATTGTCGTTTCTCTGGAACTTGAGATGGGATGAGAATCCTCTTGCGAACAGCAAACGAATGAAACAGATAAAAACGTTGCTCGGATCCAGGCAGCTTCGGTCTCATTTTCTTATCTTCCCCTTCCCCACCCCCAGGCATCTCTTCTCTTTGCTCTCGTTCTTCATCTCCATCATATCTTCGTCATCTCTTCGCTGATTCCCCTCTTTTTCCCACTCATGTCAGATAGATCGGTCTCTGGGGGCATTTTAGCAAGCCCAAGTCGCAATTTACAACCCACAATGGCGTGAGTCGTCAGACAAGGCATGAGCAAACAAATCGAATTATATACTATGTAAATATATATTCTGAAATCAACATAGGCTTAAAAGAAACATTTATAAACTCTTACGAGCATAAACCAAAACCTCAAAGGAATAAGGATGTAGTTGTTTTTTTTTTCTTTATAATATAATTATTATATAAACTAAAAACAAAAGAATTATAAATTAAGACAAATCAAATAACATTTTTTTTTAAATATTAACTTTAGAATTAAAAAAAAAAAAATGACTTGAGAGGTTTTTGCCTATTACAGAAGGCATTTATGACCATTATAGCTATATAGGGTTCAAGAATGATGTTCGAAAGTTTAAACTATTTACAAAGGATTCTAACAAAAAATTGTTTTGATTTGGTGAACGTTTTTAATTAGATTCGATGATTGTCTTTGTAAAAGTGGAAAGATCTGGTGTGATGACCGCATATCACCCAACTTTTATTTTGCCTTCGATAATAGAAACTGGGCCGGATCTAGGGGGGGGGGCAGTGGGGGCGGGGCCATGTGCCCCGGGCGGGAGGGGCAGAATAGAAAAAGTGGTTCAAAATACAAAATGAAATTGGCAGATGCGGATTTAGGCATTTGCAGACTCTAGGCAGTGAACTCTTTTGCCGCCTCCTCCCTTGTTGAATTATTTGCATAATTTTAAAGAAGCACGTGGCAAAATACTATCCAGAGGGGGGGGGGGGTTGAAAATTTAAACAAGAAAATGTCGCAAAGAACCTGAAGTTAATGAAATTTTTACAGGTCATTTGGGGGTACTCTAGATGCCTATCCAAGTTTTTGACCTCGAGGACCCTGTGCTATCTTGAAGTGGGGGGGGGAACCTCAAAAATTTTGGACTTTTGTCAGTTGTAAACTAAGCATATTCTGAGCAGCATAGCTCAATAGAAAATTGTAGAGCATTAAATTAGCTTAAGTTTGGTACGTAAAAAGAATTTGTAGACCCAAATTAACCAAGATACGACCGATCAAAATGTAAAAAATATCCGAAAAACGAATATCTGTCGATATCCACTTTTTACCTGAAAAAATTCAGCGAAAAATTGAAAAAAAAATCCAAAATTTTTGAGGTTTTTGCCCCCCCTCCCCCCACAAGTTAGGACAGGGTCCTCGAGGTCGAAAACTTAGGATAAAATTTCATTCACTTCGAAATGTTTTCCAGGCAAAAAGTTATATCGACTAGGCTGGCTCTTATTTTTTCTTTTCTATTTGTAACATACATAATATAATATATAGCAATTTGAGATTTTTTCTCTCCTGGGGGGGAGGGTTAAAACCTTAACCCCCCCCTGGCTGCGCCACTGTCCATAGGCCTATTACATTCAATCACAATGTACCCACCCCCTTAAAACTTTACTAAGGGGAAGGCCACGCTCAAGACTCTGCATTCCGAGGATGGACCAACTATAAATACGAACGGTTATTTTGACGGGAACGCGTCCTCGTGGGTACCCACGGGAGATCGCAAGGCTGTCTGTCTCCACTAACGTGAGGTCGTCCAACAAACCCACCCGCGGACTTCACCTGTACGTGTGTGGTGTAAACCCGCGTTTTCTTCCATTTCTCGCGGGTCTGAGACCTTTCATGCATGCTCGATGGGAGAGTGACGGGCCACGGTTTTCAACATAACCTAACATTTAGGCGGCCATTTTTATTAGATTTTAGTTTTTATCTCTGAATCTGTCTCTGATATATCATTATAACCTATAAAATTAATGTAAAATAATTAAAATAAATTAATAATTATAATTATTAAAATAAATTAATAATTATAATTATTATAATGAATTAATAATTATAATTATTATAATAAATTAATAATTATAATTATTATAATAAATTGATAATTATAATTATTAAAATAAATAAATAATTATAATTATTAAAATAAATTAATAATTATAATTATTATAATAAATATAATTATAATAATTATACTATATTATAATTATATTTATTATTATAATTTTAATTATTAATTTATTATAATAATTATAATTATTAATTTATTATAATAATTATAATTATTAATTTATTATAATAATTATAATTATTAATTTATTATAAAAATTATAATTATACATTGATTTTATAGGTTATAATAATATATCAGAGACAGATTCATATCAGAAAAATGGCGCTAAATATTAGGTTATGTTAAAAAATTAAATTAAAATAAACCTGTCAATTTTAACTGAGGGTTTGGCCTGCCACTAGATCCGCCCGGTGTGTGCAAACGTCAGGCCGCGATTCTGGGGCTTTGCCTGCTGTCCGATAGTCCCGCCACTAACGTACAGGCCGCGCCCGCAATTTTCCAAGAAAAAACCGTCACCTGTCAAAAATACCCGTTCGTGTATGCCTAATGAGTCATTATCAAACACTATTAAAGAAAATAACTAAAAAACGAGCTTGGGCTATATTAACCTTTTTTGGTGCAATGGATAAATAATTTAATTTACTAGTTTATTTATTATATTATATATATATAATAAATAATTGCTATTCAACCAGAAGACTAAATAAAATTTAATCCCTTTGTCGTAAATCGTTAATTTCTCGTTAATAATATTTTCATTAGTATTTATTATGTTATTATTAGTTATTATAGCGGTATCTATGATATAATCGTAGAAATGAAAATAAACATGTATAATAAATCATAGACTTTAAAATTTAAAGGAATTAATGAGCTTTTTATTACGAAATCATATTTTATTTTTGCTTTACTCATTAATATTTTTTGTGAGCAAGAATTAAAAACTCGTTTTTTTTTTCGTTGAAATTTTAATAGCTAGTTGATAAACTCATTTCGAAGCAAATTTGGAACAATATATTTAAAGAACTGATATTAGTAAATTCATTATAAGATCGATAACCGCACAAAGTGGAAGTACCGTCCCTACGAAATTATATTCGTGCACCCCTTTGAAAGATGCCTCGGTAAAAATGATTAAAAATGATCGAGATCCATACGCCCGAAGCTAGTCTGCATAGTGAACCAGGGACACACAGGGATCCACACGCCCGCACCAGGGACACACACAGTAGATCAAAAGTGACCCTGGTGCGGGCGTGTGGATCCCTGTGAGTTCCTAAAGGTTCACAATGCAGTGTAGCTGCGGACTCTACAAAATAATTAAGATTTCATTGCACTAACTCTTACTAACTCTTGTTAGTTTCTGAGATATTTTGGTAATTTCTTTTTTTTTTTCTTAAAAAAATAAATATTTAATAGATGACAATTAGGAATTAATTTATGAAAAATAATCATTAAAATTATAATTTCATAGAAAAAAAATCTTGGCTCGATCAGAGCAAATATAAAAACATTATTAAAATTTTAATCATCATTATTATCACCAACAGAGTTATGTCATTGATGGAAAAATACCATCAGATATAGAGAGCTTCACGAGAGGCATCATTTGGGAACACAATCTTTAAATTAATACTGGAAAACAAAGTTAATTTGCCCCAAGAGCAGGGGTAACTAACCCCGCGCCCAAAAGCGGGACCTGCGGGGTAAATTAAAATAATTCGAATTAAAAATACCTTTAATAGTAAGCATATATTATATTATGTGATTACAAATTGTTGCGCCCGCAAGGTTCTTGAAAATTTTTAATAGCATCTTTGCTTTCAAAAAGGTTGGTCACCCCCGCTCTACAGGGTTTGATTTTTCTCCGTGCTTTAAAATTATTCAACAGCTGTTTAGGTAATATTTAAATAAAAATATTTACAGAAAGTTTAGAGTTTCGAATGGAAACTTCTTGGAAATTTTATAAAAACTCAGTTAGGTAACGTTAAATCGTTTTATCTTCTTAAAGAGTGCAAAGTAACTCCTGTTATTGAGTTATTGTCCCCGACTTAGCATCTACCACGTACTGTACCAAAATAGTATTGTTTATTTTTTAATAATAAAAATTCTTCTTTGTAACAAGTAATATGCTTGTATGCAAATTTTTGCATCCTATCCCATCTCAGGATTAATTTTATTCTTATTGTGAAATTGCATTTTTTCAATTATCAAAAAAACAATCATATAATAATGTGAATTTATTTGTAATGGAGTATACTTTAATTAGACTGATTATCACTTTTATCCTGGAAGATTATAAGATTATGTCTCTTATATAAAAAAATATGTAATCTTTGAAAAATTAAAGTGGATTGAGGGCCATAAAAATATAAAATTTATATAAAACTTTTTGAAAATTAAAATAGCATAAAAAATTGTTTTCTATAAACACTGTAGCTAGGCATTAAATTCACCTAGTCTAAGCATTTTATCTCTGAGAAGGTGAATGTTTACCATAATTACATTAAGATATTGCACAATAATGGAATATGGCAGACTCTCGCCTTTTCTTAAATATGAGAAGCCCTACATTTAGACAGAGGGGCTTCGTTCCCCTGGACCCCCTCAGCTGGTTCGGACCCGCCCGCGGCGGACCCTCGCCTTTTCTTCGTAATTATGAAAAGAAATTATTATTCCATTCCAATTCAGTGCCTGCTTGAGGATTTGTTTACATTCATGGAATACACAAATGAAAAGAATACATAAATATTTCTCTATACCCCCCCCCCCCTATAGTTAAGCCCATGTTCCTAAATGGGGCGGAACTTTTTTCTTGAATTCTCTCAAATATTAACTCGGAACAAGAACGGATCCAGAAAACATTTTTACGAGAATAAAATTTTTTCCCTATTTTTCCAAAGTAAGTTTGATGCGTGCATTTGACAAAATTTAATAAATTATTAAGTACCAAGCAGGCAGCGGCGGTCCCAGAATCTTATTAAGCGAGTGAGGACCAAAACTTGTGGTATAGGAAGAAAGAGTTGCTTAGAAAGTTCAGGAAAAATACTCGGGTCACCAAATCTCCAAATGGGGAGGCTCAAAAATTCCGGAATTTTGTTTTCTTTAGGAAAGCATTGGGTTCTATTTTAATATTAATATTTTTCATCCAAAGAGTGGTGCGTCTGCCTCTCTGGGACCGCAAGAGGGTTGTGACAGTAATTTCTAAAGGGTGGATCAGTGTAGGGAAGGGGGATTAAACAATTTTTGAATCCATATTGGTGGGTGGATGAAAAGTGGTTTGGTAGCACTATGCTACAAGAAAAAAAGCCCCGAGAAAATTCATTCAGATTCTTAAGTAAAATGACCTGCTGAATCCAAATATGATCTCCGTTTTCCCCCACCACGTACCGTTTTCGGGGGAGAGCCCCCTACTTATTTCCACCCCTTTTCGTTAATTATAGGGCCACGAAAAAAAATTGGAGGGATGAAAAGGAATATTTAGCCTTAACATTTCTTCAGAAGGTCTAGAGAAGTGAAAAGTTAAAAAACATTAACATTTGGACCCAAGGGGGGGATGTGGGGGAGGATTTTGTCCCTTAAAATGCAAAAAAATCATTAAAAATGATCGATTTTTTTTGATTTTTTCACAATTTTTTCACTGATTTTCTACATATTCCAGCGGACAGACCCACCTCACCCTTCCTTAAACATCCCTCAACTAAAAAAAATATATAGGATAAAGCGGGTGGGGCGTGGGCGATTCCGAAGCCCTTGCAAGAAGATGGAAGATTCACAGCTCAGTTGGTCAAATTGGCAAATATGAGGCTAATTTTCATTTTTTTGGGCTGATCTTTACAAATTTAAAGTTAAATTTACGGATTCTTCTATGTCCTTCAATATTTCCATATTTTAAAAGTAAGGCAACTGCCGCTTCAGTATGGTAAAGAACATCTTGACTAAATCAAAATGCCAATCATGGGACTCAAAGATAAAGCTGGAAAATTCAATTATAAACAACACACTACTGTATAGTTCGGAAATATGGAGCTTAAGATATTTGGACAAGTTGGAACAGGTTGGACTGGGCTTTACTAAGAGGATTCTCTGCCTACTTACTTAATCAACCTGGAAACGAAGGAAGAAAATATTAAAGTAAACATCCTTAGACGAACTTTAAATTGGTGGAAGAAAATATTGGAAATGGAAGAGGAAAGAATTCCCAAGATATGTTTCGAAGGGTTAAGGAAATTGGACCGAATGGAGACAAATAAGGCAGAACTGAACTGGTTCTCTCAAGTAAAGAATATACTCAAAGAATTAAATTTAGGAAATGAAAACTTGTGTTTTGAAAGGGAAGCTAGAAATATTGATGTCCCAGAAATAATTAGGGTATATGCAGAAAAACTTAGAAATGAAGACATCCTAAGAATGGAAAGGTCTACTTATAATCCTTTGTATAGGACTCCTATTTAGAGGGAACGAGAACCATATCTCTATTCAAGATATAAAATGAGAAAATCCGACTGATGGCCCAACTCAGATTGGCAGGAGGCGAAAGAATTTGCCTCATGGCTAGAGGTTTGGTCCAGACTGTTGACCTGACTTCGAACTGCTCATTGTGCAATCTTGGAGAACCCGAAAACTTAGAGCACCTCCTTTTAATATGTCCAATGTACCACACAGCGAGGACAAGATATTTGAAGGAATACTCTCCCTTGTGACTCTCCTGAATATCGAGGAGGGTGATGACCGGAAGATTAATAACATCTCCTATTATGTGGTGGAAATGATGGAAACGAAGAAGAATGGTGACTGGATGAGGAACCTGAATTAGGCTAATCTATTAACTCTTAAACTTTTCTAAATTGTAATGCTTATTATATTGTATATATCTTGTTTGTATATTCTGCTACAGAATCCATTTGTATGCCTTTTGGTTTAAACAAATTAATAAATAATAATAATATATTTCCATATTTTATCTAAAAGGGTAGAAATTATTTCTTGTCAATAATGAAAATTATTCTTGCAAGGGCTTCGAAATCGCCCACACCCCACCCGCTTTGTCCTATATATTTTTTTTTAGTTGAGGGATGTTTAAGAAAGGGTGAGGTGGGTCTGTCCGCTGGAATATGTAGAAAATCAGTGAAAAAATTGTGAAAAAATCAAAAAAATCGATCATTTTTAATGATTTTTTTGCATTTTAAGGGACGAAATCCTCCCCCCACATCCCCCCTTGGAACCAAATGTTAATGTTTTTTTAACTTTTCACTTCTCTAGACCTTCTGAAGAAATGTTAAGGCTAAAATATTCCTTTTCATCCCTATGAATTTGATTCAGGGCCCTATAATTAACGAAAAGGTGTGGAAATAAGTGGGGCTCCCCCCCCCGAAAACGGTACGTGGTTGGGGAAAACGGAGGTCATATTTGGATTCAGAGGTCATTTTACTTAAGAATCTGAAGGAATTTTCTCAGGGCCAGAAAATAGTTTCATTTTGTAGCACAGTGTAGTCTGTGAGCTTAGTTTAAGCCAGTCCTTGATAGTTTTTGACATTTAAAATCGATCGTTTCAAAAAATATAAATACCTTTATAATCAATAATTCGTAGAATTCATAATCGAATTTATATATCAATTATTCTAAAATATTAGCATAGTGGCAATGATCACGCAAACATCCATATACACATAAATCGATTTTATAAACGGATGGAAATTATGTAAACATGCTTGACCAGGTGAGATAGCAAATATATATCGAAATGCAAATGTGAATGAAATTTATTAGCTATCAAGAAGATGGGAATAAATAAATTTATTCGTAGAGGAAAAATTAAAATTGGAATTATGTAAATATACAATAGCAAGAATTTCTACCTTTCCTTCTTAAAGGTGGAAGGGGAAGGAGTTCGGTGGTTGTAGATGTGAAAATATAATCTGAATTCATTATTACATTATTATTAATTATAAGAGATTTTTCAATAATCACAAATAACTAATTTTTACTTTCTCTACCTCTATATATGTTAATACCAGGTATATATAGAGAGAAAGTATTGGATTCATGTCAAAAATTCGATGTCGAGATTTTGATGGATATACACGTTTTGAGGTCCCCTGAATCCAAAAAAGTGGTTTTCGCGACATGGTCTGTCTGTGTTCAATTTAAAGCATGAAGGAATTGACCTATGAGACCGAAATTTTATATTTAAGTTAGACATGCTCCTGTAGCGTGAAAATAAGCTTTTAATCAAAATCGGCCAAAAAGTACTAGTACTTTACTGATATACTTTTTCAGTTTTTTTCGATTTTCTCAAAATTCGCTGTAACGATTTTGATTAAAATTCAAAAATCAACTATTTTTTTATATGCTTTTTAAAATGTATATTCTCATTTTGCTCTCAAAATTGTTTGAAGCACACTTCACTCTAGTACTTCATAGGAAAGATAGGATAAATGGCTACCGTGGTAACAAAATATAAATATTTGTTCTCATATCTATATTCATAATAACGGTTATCATCTAAAGTCTTATATGGCCTAAGTTGCCGAAAAGACTGTGTGAAGAAAAAAAAAAATTATAATATATTGGAGGAAACTACCCAGATAGCACAGTTCGTCTTATGTACGTACATAAAAACGACATAAGACGAACTGTGCGTCTTATGTACGTACATAAGACGTACTGTGCTATCTGGGTAAATATATCTCGACACAAAAAATCTGGTTTGGCAAGCAGAGAACACAACTGTATGCTGTGGCACCAATCACACCAGATTTTTTTTTTAAAGAGAGTAATCTCATAATTTATTAAAGAATGAGCAGATAGTGTTTTTGATACCCTCCCCCTCTGGTTTTTTTACCCCCCTGTAAACAGTGGTCACTAAAATCCCAAAAAATAAACAAAAAATCTGGGACTGGCGCAGCCACAACTTTCTCTTACCTTCGGTAATCGAAAGTTGTGCTGTGTGTCCAGATTTTTGTCGACATGTATTTAGTTCCCGGCAGTAGGGAATATTTGAATTCAGATGTAAAATTTATAAGTATGGGAAAATATTTATATTTTGTTACCATGGCAACCATTTCTCCTATCTTTCCTATGAAGCACAGAGTAAAGTGTGCTTCAAACAATTTTGTGGGCAAAACGAGAATATACATTTGAAAGAGCATCTAAAAAATAATTGATTTTTGAATTTTAATCAAAATCGTTAGAGCGAATTTTGAGAAAATCGAAAAAAACTGAAAAAGTACATCAGTAAAAGTACTAGTACTCTTTGGCGATTTTGATTAAAAAGCTTATTTTCCGGTCCCGGGGGGTGTTTAACTTAAATATAAAATTTCAGCCTCATAGCTCAATTCCTTCATGCTTAAAATTTGACACACACCCACCCACCCCCCACCCACCCACCCACCCACACACAGACAGACCATGTCCCGAAAACCACTTTTTTGGATTCAGGGGGCCCTCAAAACGTGAAGATCCATCAAATCTCGACATCGAATTTTTGACATGAATCCAATCTTCTCTCTTATATATATTACATATATACATAGAAGAAAAAAAATAAAAATAGAGAGAAATTCGGAGTAAAATTTTTAAAATGCTGAATGAAATAATAGAAAATATTTGATTAGCCATATTGGAGGGGATGGGGGGGGGGCAATGTATTGAAAACCAATGTATTAAAAGATACATTATTTGTACAATCAGAATAATAATAACTCATTATGTTTCAATTTTTCACCCTAAAAAAAATGTCTACGGTGGGTCTAAATCGAATATGGAGATATAAAATTTTATATGGGGTCCGAGTTATGATGCCCTTCCAAAGTGGCCCGCAAGATCCTTTGGATTGGCCAGGGGTGGACTTGCAATGCTACAAAAAAATATCTTAAATTGTAATAAACTTGCCGAGGGCAAGCAAGGGAGTCCAGGGGGCGCAGTCCAAAGGCGGGCTTTGCGGCTAGTTTTCTATAAAAAATTGTATCCCTTTTTCTGAATCATTCTACACTAATAAAAATAGTGATTAAAAATTTTTTGAATCTTGATTAATTGTGGCACTTGGCTGGGACAGGAAGGGTTAGGGCAGGGGCCCGAGTGGGTGAAGGGGGGGCCTTGGGCCGAGTGGCGCCCGTGCCGCCTTTTGTAATTAATTATATTCCAAGCGGACGACAGTTTTATTGCACATCGACTCTCTGCTTGAATTTACGGCTACTTTATTTAAAAAAAGAAAAAGGGAAATAAAAGATGGATACGGGATAAAAGTCAACAGTGTCTTTCGACAAGAATGCGCCTTTATATCTTAGCATTCGACTTCGAAAGAGAAGAGGGGGGGAGTAAAATGTGGTGTGGTTAGATAGAACTCGAAGTTAGTTCATAATAAAAACCGAGCAAAAACAAACCTTTGTTCAAAACAAAACAAAAAAAAAAAAAAAAAAATGAAAATTTAAATCAATGAGCTTATAAAATATAACTTTCATTAGCATTAATAAGATCACATTTAGGATAATAAAGAAAGTTGGAATCATTAATTAATAAGGAAGTTCCTTTACCAAGATCACGACTCGCTTGTTTATATGATATAGATTCTGCATTTGTTTCTATCTTTATTTTCTTTTCTTTCATTAGAAAATTAATTAGAAAAGAAAGTTATATTAAAATCAATATTTAAAAAACATGTGTATATCCATCAAAATCTCGACATGGAATTTTTGACATGATGGCAATACTTTCCTCTTTATATATTAACATATATAGGGTAAGAGAAAGTTAAAAATATATAAATGTATACTTCTATGCAGGGGCGTATATAAGGAGGGGGCCGAGAGGATCCGGGCCCCCAGAAATTTTTCAAATCCATATACATATATAGGGATAAACAGGCAACAGCGGGGCCCGGCTACTCCCCCCCCGAAATCTTTGTTTGGTTAGGAAGCGCGAAAAATTAAAAATATATAGTTCAGCAAAAAAAAAAATTACTTCGCAGGGCAAAAAAACGAAAATTTCAGCAAGAGGGAAAAAATTTCGAGTCTCTAAAAAAAAGGTAAAATGATTTCATGGGCGGGGAAAAAATTTTTCCGCAGGGCGGAAAACTTTGGTTCGGCAAAAACAAAATTTCCCGAAGAAAAAAGCCCCTGCTTCTAAGAATGCATTTTAAAAGCCAAAGGATTCGTCATAGCACAAGGATAAAATTTTTTTTAATATCTGGTTCATAAAGAAACATATACTCAATAATGTCTTAAAAAAATCTGGTGTGACTGGTCGCACCGCTATGCTTGCCACACCAAATTTTTTTGTGTCGATATGTATTTAGTTTCCGACAGTACGGTACATTCGATTTTCAAGATGTAAAATTTATAAGTAAAAAAAAAAAGGAAAAGGAAAAAGAACATCAATAAAGTATTAGTATTCTTTGGCCGATTTTGCTCAAAAGCTTATTTTCACGCCCCAGGGGGGGTGCATAATTTATATATAAAATTTCAAGCTCGTAGCTCTTTTCGTTCTTCTATTTTGTTCACAAACACACAGACAGAGCTGTTGCGAAAACCACTTTTTTGGACTCAGGGAACCTCAAAACGTGTATATCCATCAAAATCTTGGCATCGAATTTTTGACATGAATCCAATACTTTATCTCTACATAGCCAGGGATGGGCAAGTTACTCGATTTTGAGTAACGAGATACAAAATACCAATTACTTCAGATTTTTGTAACGAAATACAAGATACCAATTACTCACGGGTTTGTGTAACGAGATACAAGATACCAATTACGTATTTCAAATACATTGAAAATACCAATTACAAACAAATTTTTCCTTGATTTTAAAATACTTTTTGGTGGGGTAATTCTGGAACTAGAGCCCTGCACGGGTACGGGTTGGCCCGTAGGCCCGTTACCCGCCCGGCCCGCGGGCTTTGGAGGCCATGAAAAAATTACGGGCGGGTACGGGCGGGTAGCAAGTCTAAATAAACGGGTTCGGGCGGACGGGCATGCAAATGAAATTTTATTTAAAAATTGCTAGACATTCGTTCATTCATTCACTAAATTTGGGGCGGGTATGGGCGGGTTTGAAAAAATTCCGGGCGGGCCTGAAGAATGGTAAAAAATTACTGGCCGGGTACGGGCGGGAAGTCAAAAAAATACGGACACGGGCCGGTCCGGGCCAAAAAATCGGCCCGTGCAGGGCTCTATCTGGAACCCTAAATAAATTTAGTTTAGGAAAGTGGCAGCTAAACTTATATTGGAGAATACCTTTGGAAAATCGAAAACAATAAAATTAATCATGACACTAAAAAAAATTTATTTATAAAAATATGAAAAGGTTTCAAAAAACCAAGTTTTCAAAAGTTTTGTCGGATAATCTGGACCTTGATGGAGAATGAATAAACCCGCAAATGAAAACAATCTTTCAACTGGGGGCAGAAGAACAAAGATTTAGTCGTTGAGAGCTGGTTGAAAGAAGAAAGCAAAAAGTTTTTTAACGAAGAGTGAAAATTTGGCGGATTGATTGACTTCTCGTTACTGGTTTTTACTAAGATTCGGAGCAGAGAACCCACACGACGATTACATACAGTAATATTAAATAAATTAAAATGATTTCAGCTCCCTCTGCAAGACTTTTTATACGGCGGCAAATTAAAAAAAAAAGAAAGTATTTGGTATCTCGAATTTCAGATACCAATTACTAAAAAAATGTAACGAAATACAAGATAGCAATTACTTTGCCTATGCTGTAACGAGTTACAAGATACCAATTAATATTGTATTTGGTATCTTGTATTTCAAATACATGTAACTGATTAACGCCCATCCCTGTACATAGCCTATATATATATATATATATGTATATATAGGTAAGAGAAAGTAAATATGTAATTATTAATTATTGTTAACTACAGAAATATTAATAAAGAAACAATAATTTGAAAATTAAAATTTTTTATTTAAAAAAAAATTAAGAAATGCAGATATTTTCTAAAAAAGCGGGACATTTTTAAAAATCAGCGGGACAGTCCTCCAAAAAGCGGGACTGTCCCGCCAAAATCGGGACGTCACCTTACTTGGCCTAAGAGAAACTAAATAAAATTAATAAAAATTTAATAAAAGTGACTTACATATGTTATTTCTTTTTTAAGAAGTCCCGAAAATTCGGACAGATTTTTGGGATGCGAGGATTAGATTTTGAAGGTTACATGATAAAAGGATGGCAGTTTTGTTAAACCTGAAATAATAAAAATAATTAGATGCATATTGAATTAAATTTCAACTTTTTTATTGATTGCTTGAACAGCCACGTAAAAAATCTGGTGTGACTGGCGCACAGCACACAACTTTCTCTTACCCTTCGGTAAGAGAAAGTTGTGCACTGTGCTGGTCACACCAGATTTTTTTGTGTCGAGATATATTTAGTTTCCGATAGCACCTTAGTTTCAAACTTGCATTTTAAATGTTGACTGCTTCAAATAAACTATGGTTATTTTTCAAAATTTTAATCTCATATTTGGACATTTTATACACAATATAGATTCGTAAATAAATACAAAATTTCATAAGAATTGGAAAAAAAAATTTTAAATGCGTAAAAAGTTCCAAGGGGACCCCCTTTTGAATCGAAATTAACATACAAATCCCTATAGGAAATTAACATTGGCCAAATGCGAAGATAAGGTAGAAAAATTTAAAACGCGTAGAAAGAGAGAAGATAGTTTTGTGAGAGAGAGAGATATGTTTTCTCCGAAAAAAAAAATGGGCGTTTAAATAATAATTGATTTTTAATCTAATAAAAAAGAAAAGATTTAAATTCGGTTACCATGGCAACCATTTATTTCTCCTATCTTTCCTATGAAGCACAAGAGTAAAGTGTGCTTCAAACAATTTTGAGGGCAAAACGAGAATATACATTTGAAAGAGCATCTAAAAAATAATTGATTTTTGAATTTTAATCAAAATCGTTAGAGCGAATTTTGAGAAAATCGAAAAAAACTGAAAAAGTACATCAGTAAAGTACTAGTACTTTTTGGCCGATTTTGATTAAAAGCTTATTTTGTCGGTCCCGGGGGTGTTTAACTTAAATATAAAATTTCAGCCTCATAGCTCAATTCCTTCATGCTTAAAATTGAACACACACAGACACACACACACACACACACAGACAGACAGACAGACAGACCATGTCGCGAAAACCACTTTTTTGGATTCAGGGGACCTCAAAACGTGAAGATCCATCAAAATCTCGACATCGAATTTTTGACATGAAACCAATACTTTCTCTCTATATATATATTACATATATACATAGGTAAGAGAAAGTAAAACTTCTATAAGCTTATTGTCTTTCTTACCCTAATTGAAGAGGGAAGAAGTATTTTATGAAGAGGAAATTTTTTATTTAAAGTTTATTAACGGGATAATTAAGGATTGAGGGGTATTTTTTTTTTTTTTTTTTTTAATTCTTCCATTTATTACCATTATAGTCATTTTCTACTCTTTTTTTTTTAGCTTTTTGAAATTTATATAATAATAAAAATAAATTAAAATAAAATAATTTGTTTAAATTTCATATTTCTTTATTTTATGATTGTTAAAAAAATGGGGTTATTGGCCTTTTCGAAAAAAAGATGCAAAGTGGCGAAGCATTTCATTAATTTAAAAATAAAAAATAATATGAAGGCCAATAACAGTAAAAGAATTAAAATAATCATATTATGTTTAACCGAAAAAAAATAGAAATATTTTTTTTCGGGACCTAGGATCATTTTCACTTTTAATAATATTTTTTACGATTCATATGAACCAGACACATTTATTTATATTAAATGGTATTTAAATGATTTAAATAAATTTCTCTCTCGCTCTGACCCTCCCTCAAAAAAAAAAAACTGGCTAATCAACAGGCCACTCACAAAAGGTGGATAAAATCCTTCGGAAGAGCACCATATATTGGGTAAATTTTTTTTTAGCAAGAGGAATGGGGTGTATTAATAATATACCGGGACCCGGCGGCCCTGATTGACTATCAATATTGACATTGTTACTTCCTCCAATTTGACGCCCGCAGTGTGGGGGCAAATATTTTTTATTTTTTCCTATTTAAGGACGGGATTTCAAATATTAAGAGAAAAAAGTAATCAGTGAGATGGAATCATCCTCAGTACAAGAAGCAGATGTTTTGCAAATCGTTAATTTCTCCCACCCAATTTGACAAAGTAGCTGAGCATTGCATGAATGCAATTTTTATAATCATGGAATGCTCAGCTATTTTGTCATATTGGATGGGGGAAATTGACGATTTGCAAAACATCTGTTGCTTGTAGTGAGGATGATTCCAACTCACTGGCAGTGGCGTCATTGGGGGGAGGGGCAGTTGCCCCCCCCCCAAGGGCTCTGATTTTTATAAAATTTTATATTATTCTAAATAAAATCTTAAAAAATATATCTACGAGTATAGAAACTGTACAAAATTAAACAATTTAATTAAATATCTTTTATCCAAATTTGAGTGCCTATTTGTAAGGGAATTTAAAAAAAAAAATGTCGCCCCCCCCTCAGGGAAAGTTGAATTGACGCCACTGCTCTCTGGGATCGAACTATCTACAAATAAACGAATAATCAAGTGGAGGTTTACTATAGTTTTGGTTATGCAAAATTAAACAATAAAATTAAGTGTTATTTACTGAACTTAACATTATCGCAATACTTTCTCTCTCTATATATTTCATATATAGGGTAAGATAAAGTAATAACAATAATAAAAATTAAGTGATGAAACTTTCCTTTATCTTTCTTTAATTTTGCATCACCATCTAGGCAGTCGCGGGGCGAGTTCTGGGAGTAGGGGGACCCCCTAAAATTTGTTTTTCTAGTTCGCATAATTGGATTTATTTAGAAAAATGTATTTTTTAAATGACTACTTAGAATGTAAAATTGAATTATTCTTGTTGAAGTTGGAGAAAGGAGGGGGAATCATTCATTCATTGCTGTCTGCTAAGAAAATTATATTTTGCACTTAGGCTATGTTTTGCGTCATTCTGACGAAAATATGAGCAAATTGATATAGCCTAGAATGAATTTAGAGAAAATGTCCAATCAAACCCAAACTCTTCGTGAATAACTAAATTTCTCTTTAAAAAAAAAAAAAAATGAAAAATAACATTAATAGCAAGAAGATAAAAAAAATGAAATAGAAAATACTTGAATGAAAAACTTGAAATTAAAAATCCTGCGCAAACTCTCGAGGGGATACGAAAGAGAACAACTAATTAAGAAAAAAGTAGAGAAAGCAGATTTCTAGTCAAAAAAATAAAACAATTACATGCTTATTTTTTTGGAACAAAAAAAAAAAGCCAATTCATTTTAATTAGTCCTTAATTTATATTAAAACAAACAATCTGAAAGTTAAAAGTAAACATGTATTTCACGAATAAATAAAAAAGAATTAGGAAAATATCCTCAAAACATTTTTTTTCTTAATTAAATCTAATTAAAAGAAATTTTAACGATACAAGTAACAAATTCTGAAAAGGAAAATCTACTTCTAAAGTATAAAAAGATTTAGATTAAATTTGAGCCATTTTCAAAGAAATAAGTTATTATAATTAAGAAGGAGGGAGGGAGGGAGTTAGGTAGAATAATTTATCTAATAGCACAAACAAATAATAAAACTATAATAATTATTAGTCTCTTCTAAAAAGTATATAAAATGACCTTTAGTTATATAATAAGCTTACAAAAAAAAAAAAAATCGATCAATTTGATAATTAGATACTGATTAAATTAGTATTTTTTTTTATTATTTTATTTTTATTGTATTTTTGTTTATTAAATGTCTTAAAAACATTAAACAGAAAACAATGATAGTTATTAGTGAAAAATGGAAATATATAGGCTAGTAATGTTTTTGTTTTCGTGATTATTTTTTTCTTTTGCTAATTAAAATAAACTTGTTTATTAGAATTTTGTTATATTGTATTATTATTATTATTGAGGTTTTTAATTATTTACCATATTTTGTCATTAAGTATTTATTAAAAATATAAATACTGTACAATGTTTCGACTACTTAGTACTTGTTCTGCAGTCGTTTTCAAGTATTAGGCCCTTGCTCCGATTTAAGCCTACTTGAAAACGACTGGAATAAATAGTCGAAACGTTGTGAATATTTATATTTTTAATAAATAATTAATACAAACTGTGATCTATAATTAAAAAAATAAAATTATTTTCTTAAAAATTATAATTTTTTTATAAAATTGAAATTTGTTTAATTATTTAAATACTTGATGAAATTAATGATATCAACAACATAGTAAAAATTACATATACTCCACTTATAAATGATATATACAAAGTAAAAAATTAAATAGAGTTATAAAAGATGAGAGTTTGTATTTGAATGAAGATAATAAAAGAAATTATATATCAATATTTATAAAGAAAATGTAAAAGCTTCACTCTAAGTGACCGTCTTGAACAAGGAGGGGGGGGGGCTCTCTTTTAGCTCTATACAAATTTTAAAGTAGATATTTATTAATATTAATATTTACAATTTATGAATTTAGCAAATTTTTGGGAGATAAAATAAACCGCATCAAACGGTTGCTTGCCCCTTTGATAATGTGAGATCAAAGTTAATTGTATTTAAAAACGATTTTTGAATGATATTAGTTGATAATAGTTATTTTAAAGAAAGTATTATAAAAGTGAATGATATTCAAAAATAGAAAAATGAAAATGAAGTGACCAATTGTCTAGGACTTATCTATTAAATTTTTAATTCTCATTAAAAAAAAATGCAAATTTTGATATCGTTAATATTTATACTAAAATTGAGAATATTGACATTTTCCTAAGTTAAGCCAAATATTATTATTAGGAGAATTTTTAATTATAGACCACATTTTTGTATTAAATATTTATTAAAAATATATAAATACTGTACAACGTTTCGACTGCTTATTTTGCAGTCGTTATCAAGTGCATTATACTTGATAACGGCTGCAGAATAAGCAGTCGAAACGTTGTACAGTATTTATATATTTTTAATAATACAAAAATGTGGTCTATAATTAAAAATTCTCCTAATAAAAATATTTCAAACCACAAAAGCTTTAATAAACACATTAAGCCAAATAATTTGTCTTTGATTATTTTTTTTTTCACTTTTTAAAATGGTATTGAATAGAAATGAAAATATTTTCTTTTTTTTTTTAACTCCAAGATAAAGGATTGAGCGAAACGTCCTTCATTCTACTCTAGACAAGTTGGTCACCTTCATCTAAGGATCTAAAATGAGTTCAACTATGTTAAAAATAAAAAATGTAAATATACAAAAAATGTGTCATGGTTAGCGAAGCTTCATATATTGTGGAGATATGATGAAGGTGGTTGGCTAATATTTATATATCATAATTTTATATTAAAAAAATTAGGTTAATTCGAAAAGACAATTTAATTTTGAATATAGGTACCTTATATATATTTTTTCTTTTGAAATAATTTATGCAAATTAAGCTCAATCAATTTCTGATTCACGACTTCCTCGATATTCTCCTGAGCCTTCGGGCTTTGCAAGCATCGGTCTGAAATAATAAAAATTGATAGAGTTAAATATATAAAAGGAAGTTTATAATAATAATTAAATTAAAAAATAAGAATGAGACCTTGAGACAGGAGTGATATCTTTATTTTGTTGTTCCCTCTTTGGTTTTATAATAAAGTGGTATGCAAGACAAAACAGAACTAAAAGAATGGGTACAAGAACTGCTCCAATTATTCCTGCTGTGATTCCTGCTTGCCTCGAAGAATATTCTTGTTGACCTGAAAAAGAAAATAGAAATTGTTATTATTACGTTTGAATAGGAAGCTTAAAGGGACCTGGGATTTAAACACCACATCCCATTCCCACCCTCTTCCTTCTTACTTTCTCTTACCTATATTTACGTATATTATAGGTAAGGTTGAAATTTTATATTTAAGTTAGATACCTCCCTGAGGTAGGAAAATAAGCGACCAAAATGTACTATTACTTTACTGATGTACTTTTTCAGTTTTTGTTTTTTTTTTTTTCAATTTTCTCAAAATTCGCTCCAACAATTTTGATTAAAATTCAAAAATCAATTATTTTTTTAAATGCTCTTTAAAATATATATTCTGATTTTGCTCTTTGAAGCACACTTTATTCTTGTACTTCATAGGAAAGATAGGAGAAATAGTTGTCATAGTAACAAAATATTTTCCCATGTTTATAAATTTTATGTCTTGAAGCACAATAATACATGTATAAGCCCTCGGGCTTGGTGTAATTGGTAGCGCGCCTGCCTTGTATACCAAGGGTCGCGGGTGCGGACCCCAGGTAGTCCGATGATTTTATTTAAGCCATTTGGATACCAAATGGACACATTAGACGGAGTACGAACCCATGACAACTAGTCAAGGACGGATCCAGAGGTGTTTATTGGGGGGGGGGTAATCTGGTGTAACTGGTCGCACAGCACACAATTTTTTCTTAATTTCGGTAATTTAAAGGCGCATTCTGTACTCGTTTGCCAGAATATAAATACAAATCAAATTTTTAAGTATTAATAATTAAAATTTTACATTAAAAATAAATTTTTTTGCGAAAAAAAGTATTTTTTTTTAAATCTCGGGGGGTAATTCCCTTTTACCCCCCTCCCTTGTATCCACCCTTGCAACTAGCACAAGAAGCACAAATTCGACCGCTGAGCCATGGCTCATGGGCGATTAAATTATAATTAATTAATCGATTTAATATTATTCTTTAGTATGAAATTAAAAGAATGATCATCCAATCAAAAGATAATTGAATTATTTTTGTGTACAATAAAAAAGGAGAAATATTATTGATATTTTTAATTTTATCTAATTAGACTATATATAAAGAAAACTAATAAAATAATAATTGGATAATTATTTCGGAAGCTTATATCTGTAAATCATGTAAACCAACTAATAATTACCTAAGAATAATTTGTAAATATACCCTTTAAACTGTTAATAGACTTCTCAAACAGTATGATGCTATAATGTCCAATCGTAAACGAATTTATGACAAAATAAAATAAAACAATAAAAATAAACGATAGGAAAATATTATATACCTATATGGAGGATGTAACAATGATTTGACGCCCCTTCTTCCGAACGTGAGAGTTCTTGGGGAAAGGGAGAGGGAGGGATTTTAGTTTGTATGTAAAAAGGATCTTGGGAAGAAAGAGTTTTGGAAGCCCAGATGGCCAAGAAAAGTCTGGAAAACGAGAAAGACATACTACCCTTAAGCAAGCAAGGGCCTTTTATGGTACGGTTCAAAAATGCCGGCTAAAAGGAACGTCCAAAGTCCTATAACGGCAAAATTTTTCGATGGACAAGGTCAGAAAAAGAAGAAATTAAACGAAAACCCGCGGCTGACTTTTAGTTTTTTTTTTTTTTTTTTCTTTTTTTTTTTATTATATTGAAAAGGTCGTGACTCAGGCCGTACGTGCAGGCAGAGGGACTAATTGAAAGAAAAACCCTGCACGCATAAAAAAAAAAATCTATAAAAACAAGCCATATTTTATAATGTGGAAAATTTAAAAAGTATATGCGGCGGGAGATCTGTGATTTGGTTTATGGCCGCTGATAGGTTTATCTACTCTCAAAGTGAATATTTTTTTTTTTTAATGTTGGTTCTTATCAGGATAAAGGATTAGTAGAGCTATTTTCTCTCAGACGATAGAGGCTCCCATTTATTGATGAAGAAGTGTTATAAAACAAGTTCTCACTAATTTAGCTTATACATATTTAAAAATTTACATTGCATATAGAGTAGAAATAATAAAACAATCATAATCAATATTAATTAATATTTAAAAAAAATTGAAGTATTTTTTCCAAGAAGACTTACTAATTAGATATGCTATTTTTCTTAAAAGAACTAGAGACATTTCATTCCCTGTGAGTTGCTGGCAAAGCAATCACTAACGAACAAAAGAGGCATATGACATGCTGTTTGGTACAAAACAATACATATCGAGAAACATACACAGGTGAAGAAAATAAAGAAATGCCATTAGAATGAAGAAGAGCCGACCCATTCTTCTCTCTCTCAGTTGAAAAGTTTATGACCGAGAGTCAAGTCGCCAGAAAAATGCCTAATTATTACGGGAGAATAAAAAACACACTCAATAAAAATTGCTAATTTTATTAATAATATTAAAATCATTATTATTGGATTTTTTTCTAGGCTTATTTCATATTTAATTCAACTCCCAGAGGGGATTCCTAATAAAATTTAACAAAAGCAGGTCAAATATTTATATACTGTATATTTTTTAGAAAAATATTGTGCCCTAGAACTTATTTTTATTGATTATTATTATTATATTATATTCAAGTTCCGGGATGGCCGAGCTAGTGCACGGTAGTCATTAGAATATATTTAAAATTTGAAAGAAATCGTCAAAAAAATATAATAAAACAATCATTGCTCGTTTAATTATTGAATTGAGAAAACTGGAAAAAAACTACATCAGTACTATAAGTACTAGTACTCGAGGGTTCCCAAGGACGAGATCAAACGTAGTTTGTTTTGTATATCAAATAGAAAATACAATAATTGAGACGAGCTCAAATTTTATTAGTTAATAAATAAGAAATTACAAATGCAATATTAAAGATATTATATACACTTATGTGAGCCGCGAGGGGAATTTATATAATTAAATATTTATTAATTAATATACCCGAAAAAAGTAAGGGTGTGCCGCCGGGAGTTGATCCACGGATCCACCAATTTGTACTCAGGGTGCCCACCGAGTACAAATTTGTGGATCCGTGGATCAACTCCCGGCGGCACACCATTACTTTTTGCAGGTATATGAATTAATAAATATTCCGCGGCTCACATACGCGATTACGTATATGTATTTTCTTATTTAAGAAAAAGATAGTATTTAATGTTAGTGTTTATATAAGAAACCAAAAAAATTCCTCTATGAACAGTACAGATAAAATATACAGATATATAAAAAAAATATATAAAATATACAGATAAAATACAACAGAAGGACATCTGCCTGTGTTTTCTTAAAGTTCTTGCGAAATTTTTTAAGTTTAATGTGACTTTGAAATATTCAATTTTCTTGAGTTTCGTTGGGAGAATAGAGTATTTTAAATATTTCAACTAACTAGATGGTTCCTGATGATCACTCATCCAAGGATGAGACATCCATTTCTTTAACATTGCAATAAATGTCTTTGACATTGTTAAAAACTAATTAAAACAATTATATATTCATAAAGATATTTGATAACAATTATAAAGATTGTAGTAATTGATATATGGGGCTATATTTTTACTTTATAATACATATATGAATTAAAAATGAGTTATGATTGGAATAGTGAAAATATAAATTCTAAAGAACAATATAAAATAAATGGATAGAAAAAAGCCTTTCTAAGATAGGCCTAATTCAATTTTCGTGGGACAAAATTTATAAATTTGGTATACAAAAATAAGGTAGAAGTGAGTAAAAGTCAAAATTGAAGGTAGGACCTATGAAACCTAATCAATTTTTTTTCTTACACGAAGTTTCACAGAAAAAAGCGTGCAATTTAAAAAATTAAATTAAAAACACTAGGTTGTAAGTTTCAAAGATATAAATATATAGATCTGATTTAATTAAATCATAAATTCAAAGTTGGAATGTGCATTAAGTGTTAAAAATGTTAATTTTTTAAAAAAATTCTGAAACTTATAACAGTGGCGTAGCGAGCTTAACTCGCGCCCGGGGCACAATACCTTTTTAGCCCCCCCCCCATTCGATAACCATATAATATTATATGTAAAATATACAAAATTATTATATTCCACTGGCACTAAATTTAAAATAATATTTTCCAGAAATCAATTATAAGAAAAATAAAAATTATCCAGCAATTTTATGTTTTGCGGACCATTTGGCGCCCCTTTGTGAGTAGCGCCAGGAGCATTGTGACCCCCTTGCATCCCCCTCGCTACACCACTGACTTATAATATACAGTAGAGTCTTGCTAATCCGGCCTAAACGGGATCGGCCCTATCCAGGATCTGAAATTACTCCTTTTTTTGCTGCAATATCCCGAAGAAGTGGACTTTCATCAAGCCGGATTAGCCGACATGTCGGACTATCGAAGTTCGGATTAGCAAGACTCTACCTCTACTGTAGTTAAATAATTTTTGAAATATATATATTTGAGTAGACATTAATCATAAGCAAATAGAGGAATATGGAAAGTATTTATTTTTGGCCGATGTCCTTATAATAAAATTGATCATCCTTACAGCCATCTACAAACAAAATATAGAGCCTACAGTTGATAATTTAAATTTAAAAAAGTATCACTTCTCAATTAATAGATAAAAAATCTCTCACCCGTAGTAGTGATGATGATATAAGATTGTGATTCTATAATAAATCTCTTTAAATTAGTTACACGTGTATGTTGGGGTGTAAGATGTCAACACACAGGGGAAAGAAGGACCAAAAGTCATCGATCACTCTCGATGGATGGGATGGTTTTGGTCACGAGTCCCTTGTGCGTGTCAAAACAATTAGACAAGCTATTTTTTCCAAGAAGTGAAAAGTAAGTAGGGGGGAAGTAAGTGGCTGTCTGTCCACTAGGAAATATTTTACACTCTTTACAATAAGGAACAATCACAAGTCAAACAAGTTAAAAATGATTATTTGGTCTTTTTTTTTTTAAATAACATTCTCGTACGATTTATAGAGAAAAGAATGAGAGAGAGATTCAAATGAATCCCTGGAGAGACTTTATCTTCTAACCTAGATTGTTTTGTAGAGAAAATAATTAATTTAGCCATTTTATTATGTGTTTATGATCAAAATGAATTTTCAAGTTAGATATGAATACATTATATAAATTTCATTAATCTAATGGCAGAAACATAAAAAAATCCCAGTCACGACATAAAAAAATTAATTATGTGATATATGTTCTTATTTTTTTTTATCTCAATTCAAAATTTAAAAATATTAAAGAAATAATGAATTATGGTTTAATTGATATAGCTATTTAATAAATTTTATTTTATTCCTGGTTTCATTAAGTTTTAAAATTTATTCTATTTAAACCAGTTTTATTTAGAAGTTTTTTTAGAAGAAAATCTTGATTAAGTTTTTTTAATCTCTTTCCCTGATACATCTTTTTAAGGTCTGCGAACAGCCAATAGTAGCTGGGTCCTTTCTGGAGAATACGGTGGGTGTGAAAGAAATTCGAAATTCTATGTTCAAAACACGAAATTCGGTTAATTCCATTATTTTTAAAAACAGCAAAAATACCGACAAAATGTCATGAAATTTTTACTCAAAACTTTTAAAGGTTGGTACAACTGAGAATAGTATGAATTTGTTATTAGAGATGCCATCTATCGGTTAGTCACAAAACTTATTGATAGATGGTAAGGCCTAAAGAACAAAGATGATTACTGGTCACTGGTCAACCAAGAAGAACTGAAATAAACGATTCGTTTCAGGGGGGTATATAGAATTTTTTTCGGGTGGCCCGAACCAGTGACGGCGCTACGGGGGGGGCTAGGGGGGCATTCGCCCCCCCGGCAAGGACCTCTGCCCCCCCTGGATGCCCCCCCAGTCAGCTCGAAAACCAAATTAAAAAAAATTTCTAAAATTATTCACTTTTCCTTAAAAAAATGTAATTTTTTAAGCTTTTTTATTACAATGTAAAAAAGAAAGATTATTTTTTTTAATTCTTTATTTTAATAAATAAATTTAGTTACTCTCAAGTTTTTGTCGAGTAAATATCTTTCTTTTGTGCCATTATAATGTCATCGAAAATAAAAAAATATCCGATAACTTTACCAATCGAATTGAAATAAATAGAGACGGGGTCTAAATGGCCTTCGATGCCAAAAAAGACCTAAATTTAAAAAAAAAAACTTTATTGAGCCCCAATCTAAAAAAAAATTTCTTCTTCGAGTACAAGTGTAAATCCACCAGCTATGAATCAAGCTCAAGTGATTCAGAAGAAATTGATACTCATTTTGAGAAATTCTGCGCATAGCCAATATCTTTCAGAAAAATTCCTGGGTAAATCTGGATTTTAGTGTTCGGTCACGCGATCCTAAGTGGCCACCCCCCCCCCCCCCTTTGAGCCGGGGCTAAACTAAACGCGCTTGGTCGCTAAACCAATTTCTGGGCTCTCATATTTCTCAGGAGATAGTGAGAAAGCCTGCCAACCAAAACTGAAAATACTGTATTTTCCTGTACGACATTCGGTAAGGTTCAGTGCAGTGGCGGATTAATGCAATTTTGTCGGGGGGGGCGGATTTTTTTTTATTTAAGGACTTTGTCGGCATCTATGGCCATTTAGACCCCTTTCCTATTTATTTAAATTGATTGGTAACAAATTCAATTGAAATTAAAGCTCTGAAATCATAATTTCTTTAGATTACTAGTTTTTATAACTTTTTGAATTTCTTCTCGGGGGGGGGGCGATCGCCCCTCGCCCCTCTTTAATCCGCCCTTGGTTCAGTGCTTGTGGTGTGACATTTTTTAGATCCTCTTTAAAATGTATATTTTCCTTTTGCCCTTGGAATCTTTTGAAACACACTTTACTCTTGTATTTTATAGGAAAGATAGGGAGAAATGGTTGCCATAATAACATTTTCTCATGTTTATAAATTTTACATCTTGAATTCTAATGTCAATACGCCTGGACCCCAATTAATATATATTCATAACGGTTATCGTCAGTTTTAAATGGCCTAAGTTGCCGAAAAGACTGTGAATGTGTGGATGCATGGGAGTGTGAATGAGAAAAAAGTGTGAATGTTTAAAAAAAAAAAAAAAAAAAAAAAAATGTTCCTCACTGTTGGAAACTAAATATACGCCTATGTCGACTAGAGTCGGACCGAAACAAGATTTTCAGCCGAAACCGAATTTTGGCTTCAATTTTAGTTTCAACCGAAACCGTAACGGAAATCGAAAATTGTTTTAAACTTTTTTCTTAAAATTTCCTATACAAAATTCATCTTTTTTTTTTTTTAGTAAAATTTCCATTTTTCCCTCTTGCGAAAATCATTTGATCTTTTTTTTTTAAGTGCGAATTTCACTCGACGTTTTTTTTAGTATACGAGCATCTTCCCATCTTTTCAAAGTCAGGTTTCTGGCAGGGCGAAGTTTCGGCTGAAATTTGACCGAATCCGAAACTTCTGTCGGTTCCTAAGGTCACACAAAAAAAATGGTGCCACGAGTCACACCAGTTTTGTTTCTCTGTTGATGTAGCTTATATATTTATTGACTGCCCCCCCTGGTAATAAGTTTGCCCCCCCTCCTGCCCCCCCCCACTGAGAATAAGCTAGCGCCGTCACTGGCCCGAACTCATTTTAAAATATTCCCCTCCCAGCATACATAAAAATATTTTTTTTATACCTGAGCCCTCTAGGGACCCCGGGCTCTCTCAAAGACAAATTTTTATTAATTTTTTTTCTTTTTTTAATCTAAATTATTCCGAATGTGTTTATTAAGGCTTTTATGGTTTGAATTATTATTATTAGGAAAGGTTTTAATTATAGGCCACATTTTTGGTAATAATTATTTATTAAAAATATAAATAATGTTCAACGTTTCGACTGCTTATTCTGCAGCCGTTCTCAAGTACTGTGTGCTTGCTCCGACTCAGTTCACTTGACTTGAATCAGAGCAAGTGTATAGTACTTAATAACGGTTGCAGAATAAGCAGTCGAAACGTTGAACAGTATTTATATTTTTAATAAATAATTATTAACAAAAAAAATGTGGCCTATAATTAAAAATTTTCCTAATAATACTAAATTCAGTTATTGGGAATTTTACACGTGATGCAGTGCACATGTGGATTTAACTGGGATTTGTCAATAATAAAATTTTTTAGCTTCATACAAAATTATATGGCTTCTGTGCCCAAGCTCAGAGATAAATTTATAACTCTCTCTAACTCTAAAAAATTTTATTATTGACAAATCCCGGTTAGATCACATGTGCACTTGCACTATGTGTATAATTCCCAATAACTGAAGATGGCCAAATTAAATGCCGAAACGTCTTATTCTGGGAGTTTTATTGAACCTGGATCATTCCAATTTGGCTAGATATCTCCATTCCTCGATTATTAAGAGTGTTTTGTTATTATTAGGAGAATTTTTAATTATAGCCACATTTTTGAATTGAATATTTATTAAAAATATATAAATACTGTACAACTTATTCTGCTTATTCTGAGCCGTTATCAAGTACTGTGCACTTGCTCCGACTCAAGTGAACTAACTAGTGAACGGAGCAAGTGCACAGTACTTGATAAAGGCTGCAGAATAAACAGTCGAAACGTTGTACAGTATTTATATATTTTTAATGAATATTCAACACATGAAATGTGGTCTATAATTAAAAATTTTCCTAATATATATTTCAAACGACAAAAGCTTTAATAAACACATTAGTGTTTTATTACTAAATATCCGTAAATGTATATAAATATATTTGTAGCTTCGGGAAGAGGGAGGCCCGGACCTCCTCGCCCCCCCCCCCTTATATACGCTCCTGATTTTTAGTTTCGTTTATTTATCAAATATTTACATTTTGAAAATTGTTTTTTAATTTAAAAATAGACTAACAGTATTAAGAGTGTTTGAAAAATGATATTTGAAGTGTTTCTGCTCCTTGAAAATTCATTGATTCCAATATGCTGGCTGAGTCAGTACAAAATTTTGTAGAGTAAAATAAACAAATTTGAAAAATAATTTTCTATAATATTATAGGCCTACGAATATATAGTTTTATAGAATTTCGAAGATTTTACAGTACGAGATTATTCTAGCGTGCGTTTAGCTTTTAAGTTCAAACAGACAATAGATTAAAAAAAATTTCTTTATTCCTTCCCGGAGATGATAAAAAATAAAATATCAAAACTTAATGAATTTTTGAAGAAAAAAAAAAAAATCTAAATGTTTAATAGTCAATTAAAAAAAAGAAGATATAAAAAAAAATTTTATGTTTGTTAATTATGTTAATAAGATAAAGTATAAATTATTATACAGTAAAAAGAAACACACGAATAATCTTATTAAAGTTGATGATGATTAAAAAAAAAAATTATATCTATAATAAGAGGCTCTGCTTATTAAAATTAAAATATATTTAATATGAAAAATATGAATTTTAAAAGAGAGATAGGATAGTATGAGGCGAAAGCGGGGAAGGGAGGGGAGATGGCCGTTGGCCTCGGCTGGATGGGGGTGGGGGAGGCGGGGCTTTGATCGTACAGTTAGATCCCAAGGGCCTAAGCCCCGCCCTTGGGAGGCCCCGTCACGCAAGAGACTCGGCACCGCCACGCCACCGGCAAATCACCATATGCAAATCAAAAGCATAGATAATATAGATTGGAAAGCCTGTCAAACATGTCAAACGTTTGTTGTTCAGTCGGCCAGGTGGCGTTCGAAGCGTTGCTCCGCTCAGGCTCCGCCCACCAATATGCTCTCCCAAATCATTCTATACCAAAATATAACTTATATATATATATTTTTTTTTATTTTTTTTTTTTTTTTTAATAAAAATTATTGTTTAATAAAGTCGAATATATATAGAAGCATAGGGTATTAAAAAAAAGAAAAAAATATAATTTCAGAGTAGAGATTTTAATTTTTTCTCATTATAATTCACATTTATCTACATAAATAACTATAAGATACATTGCTATCATTCAAAGCTATATTCAAAAAAATATTTCCAAACAGATTTAAAAAAAATTGGTTAACAAATAACATGAATGAAATTTATAATTTATACATATATACACGTGCTTTGTGAACTTGTAGATTCTCAAATTTGTTTTCTTATTAAACATCTTTTAAGATATTTTATTATTATTATTGTTTTTATTAATTTTTTTAATTTATTTTATTTAGAAAAAAAATGGTTTATAATATTGTATATGCCATGATAAGGAAAGTGAAACTAGATTGCATCTTTTCTGGTTCCAAAGTGTGTTTATTAGCTTTTGTGGATTGTATTATTATTATGGCAGTTTTTTAATTATAAACCATATTTGTACAAATTATTTATTAAAAATAATATATACAAATGGGTCTATAATTAAAAACTGTCATAATAATAATAATACAATCCACAAAAGCTTTAATAAACACCATTGGCGAACCAGAAAAACTTGCAATCTAGTTTCCTATCATGGCATATACAATATTTATAAACCATTTTTTTTCTAAATAAAATAAATTAAAATTAATAAAAACAATAATAATAATAAAATATCTTTAAAGATGTTTAATAAAAGAAAAACAAATTTGAGAATCTACAAGTTCACAAAGCACGTGCAATATGTACGGAACATGAATGGAAAATGATCTATGCAGCTATGGTTGGGATCAGGGAATGCATCAGGGATGCATATTGCTTTCCAAACGAAGGGAAGGGGCTTTGGTGGGCGGGGTCAAGGCGCGACGCTAGCGACAGAGGCGGACTGGCGGAACAACTTTTCAGCTGTCAAATCCTGTGAGTTACAACCCCATGATCAAAGCACAGGAGAACCGACACCGACACCTAGGGCTTCATTAATCTCAGGGATAAGTTGTTTTTTATACAATATGGACAATTTAAGTCATGATCGGATATAAAGGAATTTGGTACATGATCATTAATGAGCCGTCCTTAAAGATGGGATCCCAATTACAATAAGAGATATGAGTGAATTCAGAAAAAAAATTAACTCTCTAATGACGTTAAAAAAAATTCCCTTCCCAAAAAAAAGAGAGCAGCTAATTTCATTTATTTCCCCTCACTGCTGACATTTCGGTCCTGTTTAGGACCATCTTCAGAACAATTCACAATGGTCTTCCGTAAAATCATAAAAATTTATATAATTTAAATTAATAGGCTTACTTATTATTAGGGCTGACATTTACCATTAAGGTAAATATTAATTTAATTTATATAAATTTGTATGATATTACGTAAGATCATTGTGAATTGTTCCGTGTAATAGGTCTGAAGATGGTCCTAAACAGGACCAAAACGTCAGCAGTGAGGGGAAATACATGAAATTACAATTAGCTGATCTCTTTTTTACTTTCTCTTACCCTAAATGAGAAAGTATTGCGATCAAAAATTCGATGTCGAGATTTTTCCTCATTCTAATACAATCAATACAATTAAACTATAAAACTTCAAATACCTACTAATTATAGGTAGCCTATATACAGTATATATATTTTTTTTTTAAATCATCGTCTACTTTAATAAGCGGTAGGCTAAAACCCCGCATCGAAAATTTTAGAATAAATAATTAAAAATAAAGAAAATGTTAAAATTTTAAACACTTATAAATTATAAAAATTGTACATTCTTTTTAAATTCATCCTAAGTAGATGGGAAGGGGAGGAGGGATAGTCCAAAATCCCTAAAACCGGGGCTGATCATATATGTTGATTTGAGGAGGGAGCAAAGAGTAACAATTGAGTTTTCTGAGCACAAATTTGTTTTTTTACTTACAATTGTTAGTACTTAAATATAAAGAAGGGTTAATTCCAAAATTAGCCACTGCATGTGATTATTTCATTGTTTTTTTTTTTTTTTAATATGAAAAAAAAAATGAAAATTATCGTGGTACAAACCTTGGAAATATTTCCATCTTCTTTTAGAAAAACAATGAAATAATCACACGCGTGGTTCTTAGGTACACACTGTACTAATATAATAATGATTTCTTTTTAAAGTATGACCAAGAATTTCTTTATATTGATATATAGGTAAACTTTTGAGTTCTTAGCTAACTTTACTACACATAATTGTGGCTATTTTGTGTATATTATATCCCTAAGTGAAAACTCCTTTATTTATTTTTTTTTTTCAACTTTTCGGAATAGTGTTGAATAAGAGTCGGTTCAAATGACACGGCCCTCAAAATGGGAGAAAAAAATATTCTTGTTTTGTCAACAAATGAGTTTTCCTCAAACATAAATTATAAAATTTTTTCTACCAAAGTGCGGAACCCTTTTAAAAATAATCCGAAAGTTTTTTTGCATAGTCCCTTTAAGGGTCTCCCCGACCTCTCACCAATTACCTGTTTATTGGGGCGAAAAAAAATTAGGTTAAAAGATACTTCTTTTTATATAGGTTCATATAAAAGAATCATATTAAAATATTTTAAAAATTCGAAAAGAAAAAGCTAAAGAGGTGAATAAAAGAGTGAAAACATTCCAGTAATGAGTGTGGCCGGGAATTTTGTTTGTGAAGTTTTTCTTTCTTTGAAAATTTTTTTAATTTTCATGTTTGATTTTTTGCAATTGTCTTTGGGTAACTCGATACTTGTTAAAAAAAATATTTTGTAAGGTCATTACACTTTAAAGCCAAGTAAAGAGAAAAAGAGGGGAAGGAAGCTCCAGGATGTCTCCGAGGTCTCTCACTTGACGTGTGAGAAAAGCATTCAGGGAAGCTGGACTAGACATTGATGTTTTGTAAACAAAAGGTTATTAACCCTGAGGGTATGACGTTGATGTGACATTGTGAAATAAAAAAAAAACCAAAATTCTCTCAGGCTTGTGGGACTTTCATAATTTAACAGCTGTTTAATTTTTAATATTATTTTATAGAAATAGTATAAAATAAAGGATAAGTTGAGGCTACACTAGTTTTGAGATCGAAATTACATATTTTACGCCACGACAATAAAAAAAATTCTATAGTTAAAACAAAAGATTAAAATACTAAGGAAAATTTGAATTTTTTTTTTTTAATTAAAAAGGATTTAAATTTTATTTGCATATTATTTTAGAATGACCTGAGCTCTATTTTAATGAAACAGTCGTTTTTTTGGGAAGGTAAATTGCCACCCTCATCCAAAAAATGAAATAATTATAATTATTAGTGTTTAAAATGTATGATCAGTATGGCAGCCAAGAATCAAATTGGACAAAAATATAAATTTTAATCCAATTTTATTTCAATCGCCGACGTTTCGGACGCACGTGGCGTTCTTCCTCAGGACAATTGATAGTCAGTACTATACAGATGGGGGTATTTTTAACTTTGCCCAGGTTAGGTAGTTAAAATTTATTTTTAATAATATAAAATCACACTTCAAGAATGTGTAATGCATTATTTAAAACTGCATATATTTGATGGCATATCATATCATATCGACGCCTCTTGCATTGACGCGATTTGCATCCAAAACGGAGATTGAAATAAAAAAATTGGTTAAAGATTAATTTAAATTTTTGTCTAATTTGATTCCTGGCTGAGATACTGCTCATACTTATTAATACTAGTGTTTAAAATCCATTTACCGTAAGGTAAATAAGGAAGATTTGGGAGACCCTCCTAAAACTCAAAGCCAATTCTTAAAAATAACGAAAAATTCTAAACACACCCCAGTTCAATTAAACGACACTAATTACAGGAATGTATCTATAATTTATTCATCTCTATAGTTTATTCATCTCTTCAGTCCTTGCTTTCCGAATTTCTCAAATACTTCAAATTGGAAAAAAAAACTCTCTGTTTAAAAAGAAAAAATCCATTCATTAATACGATTGTACCTAAATATGGAAAACAAACATCAAATAAAAAAAGTTAATCTAAAGAAATGTGATTTTAATAAATTACAACTTTTATATTTTTTATTGATGTCATTTTTTTATTCAGTCTAGACTTTTCCTTCGATGGTCAAATAAACAATGCTTACGAGCGTGACTTGTATGATATAAATAAAATAGATTAACAATTTTTTTACTATCTTAATTCCTAATTTACTACAAAATTTTTCTGATGAGTATTTCTTTAAAAGGGCATTTTAATCATGTACTGGTTACATTAATAAAAATTTTAATTGTTTAATAACTTTAATTCGTGTTATTCCTATGTTTAAGAATATAAACAACGAATTTATTTGCAGCCTGAGGTATAAACAAACAACAAATTTTGAATTTTTCTGCTTTAATATGAATGTATGTATAGTAATAGAAAAGAGTAATCGGAAAGAAATTTGCGGAGAAAAAGCTCAGGGGGTCGAGCCTTCTCCCAAAGGGGAAAAATTGCGAAAATCGAACAAAAAGTAACATATTTGTTAAAAAATAAAAACTGCTTATAAAACTGTAAATTCGATGAACACATACACATTTCTTTAAGCCTATACATTTACTGCAGTTACAAAAGGGTAGGCCAACTTGAAAGTATATTATTAAATTTAAACAAGTAACCGTTGGCTCGAGTCAAAACATTATGGCTTGATGAGGTAAATAGACTTAAAAGTACAAGGTTCTATGTTTCAAGATATTATTTATTAGTTCAAACATCTTCAGAAGCAGAGCCAGAACTAGGAGATTTGTTAGGAAGGGCAAAATTTAATTTGCCGTACCCTCCTTACTAATATTATAATCAGGGGCGTATATAGAAATTTTTTCGGGGGGACCTGAACTCAAAAAATTTTTCTGCGAAATTTTTATTTTTTGCGGAACCAAAGTTTTCCGCCCGGCAGAGCAAACATTTCGGGGGAGGGGGGAGGGGCCTCGGCCCCCCTTATATACGCCCCTGATTATAATATGACGCCCCCCTCGGCTGTTACTGTAACTAAGCCAAGTTGATTATGGGTGCGAATTTTAAATGCGAATATATTTATAAATTATGCATTATAAAATTTGTTAATTTCTTGGATACCTCTGATTGCGATATGTTCACTTTTCAAACGTTTCTTAATAACAAATTTCCAGGGCCGCATTTACGAAGAGGCGAACTAGGCACTACCTGGGGCGGTAAAATTTGTAAAAAAAAAAACCTGCTTATTTACATACCAATATTTTTAATATAGAAAAGTATTTGATGTTGAAAAGGTAAAAGAGGCGGCAAATGCCTAAATCCGGACCTGCTAATTTCATTTTGTTTTTGTGAACCACTTTTCCCATTTTTCCGCCCCCTATTATCTGCCGCCCTCCTCCCCCCCCCCCAGATCGAGCCCTGCAAGTAGTTAGTAATACAAATAAATACTGGAAATTTTTTCTACATTTATGAATTCTAAGAATCTAAAATATTTCTTAAAAAGTAGTTATTAAAAAATTGTAAAGATTAAGGTTCATTAACCTTTCTTGAGCAGTTCTCAGGTTTCCCGGTTCAAATTCCAATATTTCAGCTCAAAGACCCTTTCCCTTACTTCAAGTCCCATTATATAAGTAGACCCAAGTGAAAAATTTGCTCAGTATTTGGATAACTTCTGAAGATGCCACTTTGAGTGTATATGGTGTTTGTACAAATAAATAATATATTGAAACACATGACCTTGTGTTTTAGCTGAATACATGAATACATAGTATAATATTGATATGTGTCCTCTTAAAATTTTTCTGTTGCATAGAATGGGTGGCCCATCATACAAATGTCATACTTTCACTTTATGTTTTTAAATTGAATTCAATGCTCGTTATTAATTTGAAATAAAAATGTTATTCAAATATCTATAAATGTTATACCAACTATTTATTTATCAATATTTGAATAATAAAAACAGATGATATTAAATAAAATATACTTACATTAGATTGATATTAGAATATGCAAATAATTTACGAGAAATCAAACAAAAAACACAGTTAAAAATGTTTCACTTTTAAATTTCACTTTTTAATAAAATAAAATATATTACGAAACTATTAAATGATTCACTCACAAAACAGATACTGTTATGTCAAAGGAAAAATTGGATCCTGGGAGCAATTGTCATTGATGGCGCCTCAATTCAAAAATAGCATTTAAATTTTCTACCTCATTTGGATATTATTTTAATTAAGGGTTCAAAAAATCAAAAAAATTTTAAAGCGCAAAAACTTGTAAATAAAAATATAAATTTTTAAATAAAAAAAAAAAAAAAAAAAATATTCACATATATCTATTTATAAGGAAAGACAATTAATATTATATCGGAAACCTCCTTTAAATAAAGGCAGTGAAAACTCAACTTATTTTAAGAATTTGAAAAAATGCCTTATGTTTGGGATTCGTGAGGGAAAATATTCATTAGAATTGTCTCCTTTCTTTGGTTCAAATTTTCAGTCAATGCCTGCTCGTCAAAATAAGAATTAAAAAAAAGCCCTTTTTTTACAGTTATCTATTGTCCAAGTTTACCGTTATTTGCTAAAATCTTTTCATGGTAACTCTTTAATTAAAAAAGAAAGGTTTTCAATACCAAATTCTTAGTATTACCTAAATGGACAGTGGTTAAGAAATTTTATCAATTGTCAAAGAAGAAAATATCTATTTAAAACGATACCTGTCGCTGTGCTTTGCTCAAAAAGATTTCAAACAAAATTCTATTTTTACTTACATTCTTGAATTTGTATATTTTTTCTGATATTTGTTTGGGGATAACTTAAGAGTTGAATAGTCGAGGTAATTTCATTCTATATTAAAATTTTATCTTATTTTATTTTTGTGAATTCATTACAAGGCCTGCTTACTTTAGAAAATCAATCAGAATCAGAATGAAATTTCCTAGCGTATATCTGGCTACGCTCCTGGTGGGCTTTTAACTTTTTTACAAAGCGAGACAAAATTTTTTTTTTCAAAATTCCAAAACCACTATTTGTTTAACTATGAAAATGCTTGTATAATTTTATAGGTTCTACTTTATTAATATCGTGTTTATCTATCAAAAAAAAAATATAAATCAAGTTTGACCCTCTACCAGATGTTTCTGGAGAGAAGTAAACATAGGCGTAATCAGAAATTTTTTATGGAAGGGGGGTTTAAGACAGGATATGCCCTCCCCTCTCCCAGTAATGATGCAGTTTAAGAAGTCTAGTGAAATAAATCAAAGTACGGTATATTTTTAAAAATTTGGCATAGTAAATATATTACAACAATTTACTTGTTTAGTAAGATTTAACTAATCTACTGATAAAATTAATAATACTAGAGAAAAAACACCAGAAAATATTTTTCTTTTTTTAAAATACAATACAATTTCAAAATTGCTAGCGCAAATTATTAAATTTTTATAGAGCTTAAATATCTAGTCATGGCTTGGGTCCCATGGGAGTGGTTTGAACGCCTCCCCCCCCGTGTTTAAAATTGAATTTGATCTATGTATTTACAGACTGACACAGGATGATTTTGACTTCATCGGGTCAAGAGACATGACAACAACATTGGATAAGGGGGAATGATGGAGCAGAGAAGATTCGCCGATCCCGCTTCGCGGGATTAAGGCGAAGAAAGAAGAAGAAGATTCACAGACTGACAATGCACATTAAAAAGCAGGCTTCGGGTTTTATAAAGTCTAATTCGTGCACAAAAACTTAAAATTGAAATGATTAAATGAGAAACTCCTGCCAGGGCCTATGCCCTTTTTGAACATATTCAAGAAATAAAATATGGTAATAAAACTATATTAAAAAATATAGCATGAAGATAGATTATTGTTTTATATAAAATAAAAATAAATGATTTATAAAATGAAATGTAAAATATAATTACTAATGATTATTATTTAATTAATGTCCGATATTGCTAATAGATGTCTGTAACTTTGCTGACACGATGAGTTGAAGCTTCAGATGGTCGACTGCTACCAGAAGATTCTCTTCCTGAAGAAGGTCTTAATAACATTTTAGGGTCTTCATAGATCTCATCAGGATCAGGAGGTGGAAAAGCATGATAAGTGCGTCCAGGAAGTGGCTCTCCAGTACGATACACTCGGTCATAAATTCGTTTTGGTTTTAAATAACCACTGCTGGGTGATGAGAGATTTGATCCGGCAGTAAAACGCCAAGAAACAGCACGATCAGAAGCATCATCGCGTTGTCGATTTGCACGTTGTGAATAGCGCCAAAGACAAAACAGTAGACAGAATAGCGGCATCATAACTCCCAAAATTATTCCGAATGTTATCGCAAGCATCCGAGAGGAATACTCTTGTTCACCTGCACACAAATCCCCGGCCCGGCCATTTAATTTTAGAGGTGATTGTTTGAGGAAAGTATTAATTTTATTTAAAATTTAAACCAATGGCGGTTCTGATTTTCCAAGAGACAGTTTCATTACACCTCAAATGATTAATTAAAAATTGTGGCCGGGCCTTATCATGGGTAATTTGCGATCCCAAGAGGGCTATGCCTTTTCATTTAGATGATGAATATTCCATTACATTAAATGAAATTGTTAGAGACTCCATTTTAATCCAGAATATAATTGATGGTCGCTTTTTCAAAATAAATTAAGGTAAAAAAATGAAAGCAGTCTCGAGGAAAGACTGACTCGCCACTTGACAATAACAATATCAAGAAATATATCAATAGTAAATTCCTATAATATTATAAATTACAAGATGTGGATTTTATAGCTGGATAATTGATAATGTGTATAGAAAAAAATGGTAGCTAGTTTTATTTATTGTCTCATGTGACGTGGTCTTGGTTAAGACTCTAGTTGGGGCTCAACAATAATAATTAATGTAGGAATATAAAAAATTCGGTTATAGATAATTAACAATATTAATATGTTTAATGATTGAATAATAATGAATAAAATAAATAATATTAAAACAAGCAAATGAGTTGAGTACATGCAGTACATCAGATTAATTTAATGTTTTTCTTAATTATTATTCATCATTAAACAAATTAATATTATTATCTATAACCTAATTTTTTATGTTCACTACATATATGATTGAATTATTGATTTATTGACAGCCCGCAAACTTTGAAGATGGTCTTAATCAAGACCAAAACTCAGCATAGAGGGCCTAATATATGAAATAATATCTAGCGTATTCTTTTTTTAACATAATATTATATATATAATGAAAATATCAAAAAATGCAGAGATAAAAACTGTATGGAAATGGAAGAAAAAATTTTTTGAAAATATTATGTGAGAGATCCAAAATAAAATCGAAATGAATTTTTTTGGAATGAAACGATCATTTAACAAGAGATTGTAAATTATTAATTTTTTATACTTTAATTTTAAAGAATCGTATATTTTAAATTAAAAAGTTTATTTTCACTGGAAGGAAACATGTCGAGTAAAGAAAGATTTAATCATTTATGAAATTCGAATTAGAGTAATGGAGGTAGATTCTCTCATCAAAAGACTTTAATACGAATATATTAGTGAATTTAGGGGTGAATTTAAATAAAGAGTAATTATTACTCACGTAAACACTCAGTGTATCCATAATCAGCAACATTCCATTGTCCATCGGCTCCACAGGTTCGACGTGCATCTCCTTGCAGAACGAAATCTTTATTGCATTCAAAGACGACTTTGCTACCAGGCGTGAAAAAGAAGTTACTCTTCCGTCCGAAATGAGGCGTTTCAAGAACGCCACACGAAACCACTGTAATTTAAACAATTTTTTAATAATAACCTTCTTAGCAAAAAAAAAAAACTAAAATTTTTTATCCTTTTTTTATTTATATGGATATTGCTTTAGTCACTTTAAGTCACATTTTTATGAATAATAAATAGATAAGAGCATTTGTTTAATATTATTAAAATACTAATAAAAGTATTTTATTTGGCTTAGCAAATCAGTTATTATAGAGTAGGTCCAGTAGGAAAAATGAGCATACATTCGAACAAACAATCATAACAATAACAATCATTTCATAATTTTGTTTTGGTTTGTATTATTATTATTATTATTATGCGAGTTTTTAATTATAGACCACATTTTGTATTAATTATTCCTAAAAATATAAATACTGTACTGCTTACTTTGCAGTCTTTTCAAGTACTGAAAACTTGCTCCGACTCAAGTGAACTAACCTCTAAGGGATCGTTACGTGCATTTCATATACAACGACGTCAGTGTTTGAGAGAAAAGTCAAAGAGCCTATAGAAAATTAATAAACATCCAAATAATATTAACAAAGAAGATGGATATAGGCTTAATAAAATGTGGAACATTGTGTTGAATGAGGAAAAAAAAGAATTAGATATTAAGGTTTGATTATTGTATTATATTATTGGAATAATTTAATAATATTTTGTACCAACTATGTTAAAAGTACAGTACTTAAAAACGACTGCAAAATAAGCAGTCGAAACCTTGTACAATATTTATATTTTTAATAAATAAGTAATACAAAATGTGGTCTATAATTAAAAACTCCGATAATAATATAATAATTTCATAATTTTTTAAAAATATGAGAAAGTAAAAATATGTGCCTGGAAAGATTTTTGTAGCAAAATACAAAAGAACAATGTAGATAGAATAAGCTTTAGAAAGGAATGACAGTAAAAAAAAATTAAAGAATTCTAATTAATTTTTATATTACCTTGTTTTTGATTAGTTTCTCGAAGATTTACAAGAGTGGAATAAAAATTAGTCGTGGTTAGTGCTAAATCTCGATTAAGAGTATTGGCATAATCGTATTGACATTGGATGTTCTGTCCACATATTTCTTTAGTAGCTCGACGATCATAAGACCTAAAGAAGAAGAAAGTCATGATCACGCACTTCGTTGAAAATTTTACTTAAATCTATAAAAGGTCGGAAATGAAAATAGTTTCAATCTAAATAATAATCTGGGTCAAAGTTTTACAAACTAAAAACTCTAATATTATATAATTGCAACTTTTGGATTTATATATGTAAAATCCAAAGAATAATCATATATTCAGCTTTGATTTAAAAATTTTATATCGTCTTATAGAAACTCACCTATTTGCTGGAATAATTTCATTTACATCTAGAGACCAAACGGGAACGAAAGTTTTATTTGTATAAAAACTTGAAGATATTCCAGGTTTTCTATTAAAAGGGCTTTTCCTATTTTTGGATCCTCGTGATCATCAAGCAACCCTAAAATAGAAATATTATAAATTTACAGAAAAAAATTACTACTTGTTTAAAATAAAAACTTACAATTTATAGCGAAATCTTTATGAATTGATTCTAAATTATTTAAATTTAGATTTGTATAAGTGCCATCAGGTTTTGTAAAATCATCGGTCATGTCATAACTCCAATTACCAAAGAGTCCTTTAGTCTGATTCTAAAAATAAAAGAGATTTAAGTATATATTAATATATGCGAATAGAGTATATTTAATGATTATTTATACTTACTATATAACTCCAAGGCAAATAAACTCGAGCTGTTAGAAATCCTTTCTTTTCTATTACTTCAATTCCTGCTCCTGATTCAAACATCAGAATAATTTCTGATTGATCCAAAATATTTCTTGGTTGATAAACAGTTACGCCTAGAAAAGAAAAAATAAATTCAAAAATGTTTGATTTTTCTAAAGTTTTTATTTTTTCTTGTTAATAGGGTGATAAATGAGTCAAAAATGGAGTCCTAGAACAGAAAAATTTTTATTTTTCATTTTTCTTCTCAAAAAAATTTTTTTTCTTTTGTTTTTTTTTTCCTTTGGTTGGGTTTAAAAATTTTTTCGAAATAAAAATTTTTTTGGTTGTATTATTTTATAGAATGGGAAGGGGAGCATCATACGAATAAAAATATTTTTAAGGCCTAGTACCATAAAGTTTGGAAACCTCTGATATAGGAAGAAGTTATAATAAAGTCTTAAAAAAACATTATATTTAATTAAAATTTGGTAATATAGCTTAAGGGGCTTCAGGAGGGCACATTTAATCTTTAGTACGAAACTACACGAGGCATTTTAAAGTATTTTTTTTAAATGATTTAAATTCGTGAGCAATATGAAAATTTTAATTTTTATGCTGTTATAAATGATAAATGATATATAATATATAATAATATTTATAAATTTTTTAAAGAATCAACGAAAATCTAACAAATACATGAGATTAAATATATCCCTATCATCCTGCCATCTATTGGCGAACTTTCGTAATAGTTGGGCTTTTTGGCTAACTTTTTAAGACCCCTAACGCCATCTTATCGGCAAAAACATGCGAACAGCTTGCATTCTGAAGCGTCTTTAAGAAAACTTGGTCTGTCTGCAATCTACGCCTTGAAGGCTCGTTCAATATACTAAAGCACCCCCTTGAGTTTTCTCATGTTTTTTAAAAATAAATTTGAAAATATTTAATGGAATCCTTTGTGATTCAAACGTAGAAGAGAATTTCAATAGATTTTTATATTCTTTAAAAATAAAATAATCAAAATAGAAAACCCATAGGGATGCTTTCATAATAACCCTCTCAAGTACTCGGATTTCCTGGACAGAGAACAAATCGAACTGTTCAACAGTCTGACGGATGATAAAAAGAGGGAAGAGTTGATGGAGAATATGCAGAAAAGTCACAGCTATTGGGGGGGGGAATATAAGCGATGTTTTGTTGTATTGAAGAAATACAATTTTACCTCTGAAATGTTGAATACGAAGTGCCTCTCTGTCAAAATAAACAGGTATTTTATCAGCTATAACGTCAAGATGATAACGCCATTGGGCCCATCTTGGACGAACGCGAACCTCAATGATTGCGCTGCTATTTTCTTGAGCGACGATTGCTGTTAATTGCGTCGCACGAACCTCTCCATATATGTTGATAGGCATCTGTTCAAATCGACCCTAGAACATAAAATATATTGATCTTAAAAAAAGCGATTTTAATTGTTTTTCCATTCCAAATATATAAGATAAAACTATATCTTTCATAAAAAAATATAATTCTTAGTTAAAATATAAACAGTTTTAAGTATAATAAATTTTAATCTAAAGTGTTTTTAGGATTATAAATGAGATGAGAGGGCCATTACAAAACGAAGCTCTAGAATCAACATTAAACATCAATTTACTTTCAGTTTTTTTTTTATTTTTTAATGGACTAAATAAAAATAGTTTATTGGTAAATTTTATAAATATTGATTAAAATCACAATCAAAATTATTTTCTGTTACTCTGTTTTCGCGAAACCCGTCCAAGGCGGGCGGCCTCATAATTAAGAAAAGGCGAGGGTCCGCTGCAGACGGGCCCGGACCAGCTGGCGGAGGATCCAGGGGGGGCGAAGCCACCCTAGCTAGGAGAAGGAGGGCGGCGCGGCTATTATTTTTAAAAATGCACAAAATGAATGATAAAAAATACGCATTGATATTTCATCCCCTTCGGAAAATAGGGGTAGGAATAACATGTTATATGATAGACGGCGATGTTTATCATAAACATGATTGGTCAAGCATAATAATGATTCGTAACTCGCATGTTATTTATTTACAGTTAAAAGAAGTGAATATAACAAGAAGCTGTGAATTGGAAATAAATGGAATAATATTATATAATACACAATTAATGTTCTATAATGAAGTATTAATTTTTAAAGAGCTAATAAAAAGAATTGCTGTTTTGATATTAAGAAAAATAATAAATATATATTATACCTGTATGTCTATCTTATGTTTGGGAGTATCAGCTCTTACTAAGACAAATTCTCCTTTTCCATTGAATGTGTATTCCAATTCATCAAACGTTACAATATGAGGATCCCCAAATACAGCAGCTAGAGAAGAAATAAATAAAAATATAATTAGCTCAATTTTTTAAATTTATTCTAAAAATTAATAATAAATTACATTAAATTTTTTTAAAATAAACTAAAGAGTTTATATAGGGTTGTTTGGAAAGTAATTTCGTTTTTTCCCAACAAAGGACTTAATTGTATTTTTCACAGATCACTTCACACTTAAGCCACAAAATCATTATATATTTTGATAGCTGATATTTCAAAGCTTTCTTGTGAAAAAGTTCGTTTGATTCTACTCAGTGGCTTTTTGTTGGTGCTCTTTTAAATATCGAAAGTAAAGAGCAGCATTTTAGGTATATTTAACTTTCTTACTATAGAAAGGGTAAAAATGTTGTTCAAGCAAGAAAAAAATTAACAGATTTGTATGGAGAGGTATTGACAGAACGCCTGTGCCAAAACTGGTTTGCAAAATTTCGATCGGGCAATTTTGATAATGAAGATCCCCATCGTTTATGGAAGGCCAGTTGAAGGTGATGAAGACAAAATAGGGTATTAATTGCTGTAAACCGGCGAATAACAATTCGTGAGATCGCTGAGAGATTAAATTTATCGAATTCGACCGTTCAGGATCATTTGAAACGCTTAATCTCAAAGCTCGATATATGGATTCGGAAAAAATTTATGCCGTCGCGTTGACATCTGCGATTTGCTTCTCAAACGTCAAGAAAATAATCCATCATCACTGGGGACGAAAAATGGGTTGTCTTCAACAATGTTAAACGCAAGAGATCATGGAGTAAAAAAGATTAACCGGCACAAAGCACTTTGAAAGCCGATATTTATTAAAAAAAGGTTATGCTGTTTGGTGGGATTTCAAAGGAATCGTTTTTTTTTTTTTTTTTTGAGCTTCTATCGGACAACACAACGATCAATTCTGAAGTCTACTCTCATCAGTTGGACAAATTGAATGATTCACTTAAACAGAAAAGGCCAGAATTGAATAGAAAAGGCGTAGTGTTGCACCAAGATAATGCAAGACCTCATACAAATTTGTTAATTCGCCAAAAGCATTCGCAGCTTGGATGGGATATACTGCCACACCCACCATATTCTCCAGATTTGGCAAAAGGTATTGGGCCAAAATGGGCAATATATATTGAAATAAAATATTTATTCACTTTTATTTTCATAAAAAAAAAAAACGAAATTACTTTCCGAACCAATATTTTTATTTTAAATTTAAATGCTATTAAAATTTTTTTATCAAATCTTAATTTTTTATTCTACTTTATTTAATATACATTTCCTAATAATTCCAAGCTTCCTTCTTATATATTAACATATTTTATTCAAATGAATAATGGAAATAAACACGTGATGTTTTTTCTTATAAGAATTTTGATTTTTTTAAGGAGTTTTGAAAAAAAATAGCTTTCACGAAACACTTTATCTTTATTGCTTACTCTAAGCAAAAATAATGTTTTAGGTGATGTGTTGTAAAGCTGGCTCCATTCGAAGCGTCAATTTCAGAACAACTTTACATTAAAAGCTTTTTAGCGAAATTTGAATATTTAATTAAATCGCATTCTTTTGTTTTTTTTTTTGTTTTTTTATATCTCGAAACAATTTTGATTAAAAAAAGGACTAACCAATTGCAGGTGATTGATATGCTATACAATCCTGAGTAGGTCTTCGTTCGAAACGGAAGGTTTCGCATCCAACAGCCTGTTCTTCTTGCCAGAGACAACATTGGTAGAAAGGAATAACATCATGAAGCCAATTAGAGAGAGTTGGCACCTGAAAAAAATAGCGCCAAGGATGTAATTATTTTCCTTCCTATTTCTATAAAACTTTCCTTTTAAAATTGATTCTCTTAAAAAGAATTTGTTTTAATTTAAAAAAAAAGAGGACAGAGGAATGAATTTAAATATCTATGAATAAAATAAATAAATAAATTTTATATTAAACTTTAGAAGGGTACATTGAATCTTTAGCCCGAAACTTCTGAGACATTTTTTTTTATAAGGTTTTTTTTAAAGATTTAAAATGGCAGAGCATTTTACATAATAGAAGGCTTTTTCTTTAATTACGATTAATTAAAATTTTTTTTTATACTTTTAAAAAATGGAAAAACTCTATTATGAAAATTGTAATTTTTTTTTAAATGTAAAAATCATTAATATAGTAAATAAATAAAGTGGGGACAAAGTCCGTATTTATTTAAAAATTAACGACCAAATAGTTCAGCACTCTTGCAAAAGATGGCAGGAAGTCTGACAGCCGCATTATTAGATCACTTATAAGCCTATACTGTATTTATATATTTCTATGATGATATACATATAATACATAATATTATTTATAAATTATTCATTATTAAAAGATAAACGAAAATAAAACAAATACATAAATTTATATTAAATATTAAATATAGCCCTACCATCCTGCCATTTTCGTAATAGTTGGGCTTAGGTATAACTTTTTTAAAACCCCTTACGCCATCTTATCGGTAAAAACATGCGAACAGCTTTGCTTCTCGAAGTGTCTTAAAATATTGTACAAATCATAAATTTGTGATTTTTTTTATACTCTTGCAATACATAACGAATTTTTAAAGGAACTGAAAAGTCAGTTTTCGGAGATTAAATTAGAAACTTGCAACGGCGAAAAATTCGATATAAAACCACAAAAGAGGGCTTCAATATCCTAGATCGATGATTGCTAACTACCTTAGCTAGGGGAGAAACTTTGGAAGGAAATATGAAGAGAACAAAAGCGTGACAACAAAAAACGCTTATTTAGAAAAATATTTGCATAATTTTAATACCTTGTTGGCTTCATTCCATGGAAGGAATCCCAAGTTATGAGAGCGTTGTGGACGAGATCCCCATTGCTGATCGTAACTCATCATCAAATAAAAATTTTTATCGTAACAACATTGTTGGCCAGAACCTTCTTTGCTGAAAAAATATCAGAATAAATTCAATTTAGGGCTTTTTAAAAGGTTTTTTTAATAACAAAAAATTCCTCATTGAGTGTATATATAGCTTTTAAAAGCAAAAATCATTGAAGTGTATAATATATATATATATATAATATTATATAATAAAGGTTTTTTGAATTGAGAATAATTATATTCCTCCGGCTAAATAGGCAAAATAAAAAAAAATTATATTTATTTTCCTTAGGTTTATTTTAGGGGGGGGCGGCCGGGGCGGCCGCTCGGGCCCCGTGGTCGCTTTCCGGTGCCGGGGCTTTGGGCCCCTTTCGGCACTTCGGGGGGCCGGGGGCGGGCCATATTAAGTGAGAGGGGGAGCGATTTTATATTTTAAATACTGGTCAAGATCTATTTACACCATTTATAAATTTACAAACAATGTGGTAGAGCTAGATTGAATAGTAAAAAAGTTGAGTTAACATAATTTTGCTTTCAAATAAATATTTTGTATTCCTATAAACACACAGTTTATTATTATTTTATAGATATAATATTGAGAAACTTGAATTTTCATTTAAATTAATTAAACTTTGAAAAATATTATTAGGCCTATGGAATTTGGGATTTAAATGTATTATGGTCAATTGAAGGAGAAATAATAATTTTTTAACCGAAGGAGTAGACGGGATCAAAAGAAAATCAATACTGAAACCCCTTAACAAAATGAAATTATACATATTTATTTACCTGGGATGTCCAGCTCGAAGGCATTGCACAGCTCCTTTATTATAATAACATTTACGATTTGTATCCCTGTCACATTCAAAATCTGGTAGAAAACGTCCTTTGTCAGCCAAGGCATGATCAAGTGTGCAAGGACAAATAGGCACTTCGGAAGCAAAATTTTTCAAATATCGATCATTCATTAGCCATTGATTACATTTTGTTTCAGGCCATCTGGTTCCATATAGTCTCTCCCATTGAGGGTTAAAATACCAGCCGAGAGGTATGGGGCGACTCCATATCACTCTATATAAAAAAAAAATTAATTATTAATATTATTCAAAAAAATTGGGGCGGAAAAACTCACCGAAAAATTCCTAAATAAAATATTTAAAAAATGCATGAAAATGAAGGGTATAGGCCTATTGTGATGAAAGGAAGAATAATGAAGTTAATTAATAATGATTAAGAAAATTAATGTTGGTGAGTAGATTTAGTTTGTTTAGTTAAAAAATTAGCAACATTAGGGAATTCTAGGCTTCGATTCGCTTTGCTTCGGTCAAAAACCATTCAGTTCGAAGCGATTCGGTAGACATTAAAAGAAATTTACGATCCCGAAGGGCCGAATGGTTTTTGACCGAAGGAAATATAAACAAAACGATACTATTGACAAAACAAATAGCGGACAGGAAAGACTCGAATCCTGGATCACGCCATTCCTTTCGACGATAAAATTTTTGCTTTTTCTAGAAATTTAAGGAAAAATAAGGGGATATAAGAAAAAAAGCAAGACAAAAATAATAATGAATTTTCTGGGCACAGTTGGTCAGGAAACTTGTAAAAGTCTGCCAAGCGACCGATGACATCTTGTTCAGTCATGTCAGGGGTCGTGGTACCCATTTCTCAGATTTTCGGCGAGTTTTACCAGAGCCCAAAAAATAGTGCATTGTTTTGCCATTTAGAAGCGGGATGAGTGGGGGAGTCAGGATATATGTAAATGTTTTTTCAAAGAACTGCAGGTTTCAAAGGAATTAAAAGTAATCTTGGAATAAAAAAATTACTTAAATATTTTTTACATATTTTATGAGTTTATTTGTTTTCCTAATGGATCAAGTGACCTCTGTCTCCCGGGATCTCCAACCTCTCAGGTGGTGCGGGGACATATTTTTTTTTGGAGATTTTAAAAGGTCTTTTTTAATCAGGCTAGTAGTACTCAGAATAGCTGACATAAATTATACTTACGGAGAAAGATTAAGACCCTCATAGTTTTCTGGATTGGTTAAATTAATCATCAAGAATCCAAATTCAAGGTCGATAAGTTCTTTATTATCTCGATTTCTATAACTAGATGGAATAATACGATGAAGTCCATCATTGTTTGTACTTGGCTCAATCATATCGATATATAATAATTCAGGTTTTATCGTATTTTCTCGATATCCCCATAATGAAATTTGAACGGTGGCTGCCAAATTATCTGTCAAGTTCTTGGGTACCCAAGTAAAATCGATTTCTGGAGGATTTCTTTGATGTACGGCATCATCATCGGAAAAGGTAATTCTTTGAGTAGCAGTCGCAGGAGTTTCTAAAATTATATAAATAAAAAAATTAAAACGAGCAGAAATTGTTAATTAAAAAAAGTGTATTGATAGGATGAGACTTAGAAAACCAACTTAATTTTAAAGAAGTCCGAGGGTATTAAAAATCTCCTGCAATAGAATCTAAAAGATGACCTTGTAAATATTTATTTAAAATTGCAAATATTTCAATGACGATTTATCTCTCCTTCAAGAGCGGAAAATCACTCATCACATATTCAGAATTATATATTCAATGACATGAATTATACTTACTTATTTACTCAGTTGTTTTTAAATTACAAAAAAAAAAACCTGTGAGTTAAATTTTATAAACTAGCTATTAAATTCAACCTTTTGTTTTTGAAGAAAAAGTGTTGATATGTTTGGAATTTTAAATTAAAATCCAACCTGTATAATTATTTCTTTTCTCCCGGCAAATTAGCATTTATTTTAATTAATTATTTAAATGTTAACTTTTGTTAATGACCATTTTGAGGTTAATTTTGATTAGCCATTGTTTAAAATTTAGATTATCTTTATAAAAAATTTTAATTTTATTTGTATATACATATTTGTATATATATACATATTCACATAAAAGAAAATATAAATATTCTTTAGAATTTAAATTAATATTATTAAATTAAAATTAGAACAGATCTTAAGATGTAAACCATTTGTGAACAATTGACATTACAATTTTAAAAAGTTTATTTTTTTCGGATTAAAGATAACAAAGATAAATAAGTGACATCATTATTGTGATTATCTTATCAAAATAATTAGGTAGTTATCAATCAATTTAAAAAAGTGAAGCGAATTTTCTAACAAGCCGAATTATATTTTTCTTTCCCGCTATTAGATGTAATATGGGAAGTATTACTAGGCCCATTCTCCTACAATTTTTGTTTAATGCTTTAAATAGGCCTATAAAAACGAAAAGTTTAAAGAAATTTTGATTTAGATGTACCTTATGTGACCAAAACAAACTTAATTTTGAAATCAGTAGCCGAATATCTTATAATCTTGATCAGCAAAAAAACATTTTTTTTTTTTTTGAGCAGTATTATTAATAGGTTATATTTAAAATAAAAAAAAAACATTCATTAATATGGAGTAATAAAAACGGGGAAAGTTCAAAAAAAAATATTTTCTAAATTTAGGTTATTCGCATATCATAAGTAAATATTAAAAAAAAAAAATTATCCGAATTCTACTTAGGCATTTAATAGGTTCATTTTTATATAATATTCAATTTGCATAATAATAATATAATACGAATTAAAATAAATTATTTTATTCCTTAAAAATAAACTTACCAACAAAATATTTTCCTTTCCATTTGAAATTATTATCTCCAACAGCCACTTCGAAGCTGACGTAACCTTCAGCGAAAACAAAAGGCTGGACACAAATAGCGCGGTTTCTATTAATGCGAGTGCCTATTACAGTTTCGGTATCAAATCGACACTGGATCTTAATATTTGGTTCGAAACAAGGACCGGTGATATTGACGACAGTTCCGCCAAGCATATTTCCTGACTCGGGCGCAAATACCAGCTGTATATTTTGATTATCTGCAAAAAAGTTATTTATGCATCAAAATTTTCTATTCTCAGTGAAATAATTTTTGACCAAAATGTATTTTCATTGAAAATATAATTAATATTATTTAAAAAAAATCTGGTGACTGGACGCACAGCACAAAACTTTCTCTTACCTTTGGTAAAAGAAAGTTGTGTACTGTGCTTATCACACCAGATTTTTTGGGTCGAGATATATTTAGTTTCCGCCAATATATTAGAATTCAAGATGTCAAATTTATAAACATGGGAAATATTTATATTTTGTTACCATAGCAAAGTACAAGTGTGCTTCAAACAATTTTCAGGGCAAAATGAGAATATACATTCCAGAAAACAGCAGCCAGTGTGAAATAAAAAGCTTTATATTTTGTTGCCGACGTTTCGGGTGCTAGTCGCACTCATCCTCAGGGCAAGCAAAATTGTCAAAGTTTAGTACAGATTGCGCGATACTGAATCATTTTATACATGTTCTTATTAGTTTTTAATATCGATAATATGTACAATAATAAAAACTATTCTTCAACCAAAACGTTACAACTGACACCGCATCTAAATAGCAAGTGTCGATCGGTGTTAAAAACTAATAAGAATATGTATAAACTTGAATTACCACACAATCTGTACTAAACTTTGACAATTTTGCTAGCTCTGAGGATGAGTACGACTAGCACTCGAAACGTCGGCAACAAAATATTAATATAAAGCACCTGGCTGCTGTTTCTGGGAAGGCTCCCGTCCCTTCTAATTAAAAACAAAGGTTTTTATAATTATACTGGAAAAGTATGAATTTAATTTTAATAGATAGCAATTATCAAAATCCATATAAAAAATGTTAAGACATCAATTATTGGCGCGACAGATAAGCTGACTATCGATAAGAGAAACGAAAGGTCCAAAAAGGGAAAATTGTCAAAAGATAATGATGTCTAAACTTAAGATCCCAAACAATCTCCAACTTGCTTTGAACCAACCTTCCCTTTCTGACTAAAAATTAAGTAGAAATCATAAAAATTCCAATTTGGCCAATTTTAGAAAATTTCTATCCAATTCGTTTCAATTTGTTTAAAAAAAAATTTAGTTTATTTGTCCTGATAATTTTCTTAGATAACTTAATAATTAATGATCTTATAGAATTGTTGAAAAACAACTTTGTTTTTATTACAACTTTATTTTAAAGTCATATAAAATGCAAAAAGATTTACAAATACAAACTAGAGAAAGGGAAACGGTGAATTTAAGTGATTTAAAGCATTTAAGATAATCTTTGTTTGTTTTTCTTATTTATACTAAAAAATTTAAATCACAAAGTGGATTATCCGCTCACGGATGATTGCAAGTTGACTTATTAAAAATTAAAGTTACAACTTTCTAAAACCTCGAGAAAACGAATGAATAAATTAAAAAAAAAAAAAAAAAAAAAAACAAAGATTGCAGCTTTATTATTATTTACCGTAGTCTTTATTGCAGGTTCCAAGCATGATCTTTTCATCAATGCGGAAGATATGTCTTCCTGGGAAATCGTTTCCCCATCCTCGTCCCACCAAATCTCTCAGAACTGAATTCTGGGAGTATGGTAAATAAGCCCAAGCATTTGTCCCATTGCCGGCATTAAAACCAATCTAAAAAAAAAAAAAAATTTCAGAACAATTAATAAATAAATGAAGATTGTTGATAGTGGGAGTAAAGGCGAATGAGTTCAATGCCAGTTGTAAGAGTAAAATCAAATATAAAACAACTTCTAATGAATATAAATGAGAATATTTTAGCCCACGTGATTTATTATAGATATAATTAATATTAATAATATAAAAATTACATATCTCCGCCTATAAAGGTGGGAAAAACAACATATATTAATACTAACTAAACATGAAACAAATTAGCTTTTTAAACTCATACATAAATTTCTCAACTTTTATACTACGCCTTCGGAGAATTTTTGCTAATGCAATTTGGATATGGATTAAATGATTCATTAAAATTCATTTTTTTTTTTTTTTTTTTATTTGATTTTCATAATTTTTTTTAACTAGTTCCTCAAGATCCCCGTTTTTTTTTTTGTCTTTGTGTTTGTTAGAAAACTCAAGAAGAAACCATCTGTTGGCATACATTTTTATTATTGTTTCTAGCCGGAGATCCTCTGAGGTTTTTAACTTTAAATTTCCTATTGATATTCCCACCCAGGCACTTCATTAACCTAATCTATCCAAGCGAGACGGTCCTTTTTAGAGAGAGCCTCACTCCAGGATGTAGTCCAATTCATTCATTGAAGGGGAAATACATATTAATGTTCCTTCCTGAGAACGGAGGTGCATTCGTTCTATTTATATAATCAACCAAGGGGTGGAGCAATCCATTTAAAAAAAAAGAAAAATGCTTCATTTTTAGCAGATTTATTAAATATTTAGAAATTTGTCACCTCAAATAATCTACTGAAAATCTAGCATTTTTCTTTTCTTTTAAGTAAATAATAAGTGGATTACTCCATCCCTTGGTGGGTTTATTAATAAATGAAATATATATATAACTTAGAAAAAATTCAAAATTTGATAATATACTAATAAACTTGATGAAATAATTTATGGTCCCTGTTCTGATTAATTAAGTTTGTAACACTTAAGAAATAAACAGGTCTAAGCAAAAACTTTTAACATCTGAAATCAGCTTTAATTCATTTTAACACCTCCTTGCCTCAAAATACTATTCTGTAAGCAAAAACTTTAACGCCAAAGCGTTAATATTTAGTCAATAGTGATCAAGGACGGATTAAAGGGGGGGGGGAGGGGTCATTTAAAGAAATTATAATTTTTTTGTCTTAAATATATTTTTACATTTATTTTAAACTATCAATTTTTAAGTCTCAAATCTCAAATCACCTAAACGGTGTAGTATTTGAAGGTATTATTTAAAAAATTTTCATCCCCCAGAGAAGCCCTCCTGTAAATTGAATCTTCCATCCAACAGCCCCCATCGGGTTCGCATCCCGTCCCGTTTATTTAAATTGAATTTGCTACCAATCAATTTAAATAAATAGGAACGAGGTCAAAATGCCGAAAAAGACTTTAAATAAAAAAAAAATCAGCCCTCATCGACAAAATTGCATTAATCCAGGGACAATAGTGTTAAAAATTAATGTCATGTTTAGGGGGTGCCTTTAATATTTTAACGCCGTATTTAATACATCAAAATGGCGTCTTTAACCAAAAAGTAAGGTTATGATTTTGACAGGTTTGAGATAAAAGTAACATGTTAATATCGCTGTTAAAACGTGGTTTAGAGAATAGTATTTTTTAAACGCTGTTGTGTCAGATATGCCTACTAGATTGAGAATAACAAATCAAGTTAGTAATGCGCTTGCGCGAGAGGTTATCGAGGGGTGTAAAAATAAGAACAAGCAGAAAACGTAGCTATCTTCTTATGGATCGTTAACACCTGATGCTAAAAAGTGAAATATTTTAGACGTCACTGTTAAAACATGGTTTAGAAAATAATATTTTTAACGCTGATGTTATTACTTTACTTTTTAACACCCAATTTATGATGTTAAATTTTTAATGAAGAGGGGACGAAAGTTATTGTCCAAAAATGTATGCTGGTATAAGAAAATAGAGATAAAAAGCAATAATTTTTTAAAAGAATTTTTTTTTCCCTTAAAACAAGAAAAGACGGACTAAGGCAGAGGGTTTCCCCTCTTGGGATCTTTACACGGCAGTCAGAAGGTAGAAAATATGAAAATTATATTTATTAAGTGCCGAAATGGCTGCTGATATTGAAATAAATAAATAAATATAAGTACGAAAAAAAATTTGTAAGTGAAAAAAGTTGATTTTGAATTTTAGTGAATATGTGTAAAAATAAAATTTTTTTTATCTATTTACGATAAATCTTATCAAGTTTTTTATATATCATTAATATACATGTACATATAATATAATACTTGTTCTATTTTTGTTTATTACAAATATTTATACACCTATAAAAACTCTTATGTATAGTTTCTCTTAATTCTCTTTATATTAAAATAGATAAATAGGGAAAGATGTGCGATCTCGAAACAATTTGATGTCAATAAAAGAAGTACACAAATATGATTATGTTGTTTTTATTTCTATGAAAATGATATCACTAATGTTTAGGCCATCCGTACAGGTCATCCTTGTAAAAAGTTAACAGTCAATACACAAAGTCACAAAACAAAATAAATGAGGCCCTGCAAACAGCGTAGTCCGATTTCGATTAGTAGCCTTCTTTGAAATTTCGCAATTAAAAAAAATTTCAGAAAAACTAGAAGATTTTTCTTAAAATTTTTAATCTAAATCAGTAAATGAAATTAATTGACCCCCCCATACATATTCATATGACCTGAAAGTAGAGCATAATGCCGGAGGAATACAGAGGATCAGAGGGCAAGGTAAGTGGGCGAAAGTGCTGCTACCTTGGGCCTCGCAAAATTAGAGGCTTCAATTTGGAGAATTTTGGACAAAGAAAGGATAATATACAAGTGGGTATATATTTTGAATTTTTTACCGATATTCAGTACAGTCGGCAAAAAAGATAACAAGTAAACAAATCTTCATATTTTATCCTATTCTGATGGGGTCACATGTTGGCTTAATTTTATAATTTAATATTATTATGCAAGTTTTTAATTATAGACTATATTTTGTTATTAATTATTTATTAAAAATATAAAAACTGTACAACGTTTCGACTGCTTATTCTGCAGTCGTTTTCAAGTACTGTTCATGGGAGTCGGAGCAAGTGTACAGTACTTGAAAACGAATGCAGAAGCAGTCGAAACGTTGTACAGTTTTATATTTTTAATAAATAATTAATATAAAATGTGGTCTATAATTAAAAACGACCATAGTAATAATAATAATACAAACCACAAAAGCTTAATAAACATATTTAATTCAAATTTTAAAATAAAAAATTTATTTAGCTCGATTTTAGGTAATTTTTTTTATAAGGAAATTAAGTCCGATTATATTTTATTTCGAAAAGTTATAATGAATTATTATGCGAATATCCTTGACAATTGCCATTAATTGAAAAAAAAAATTGTATAATAGGTTTTGGAATTTTTTTTGGTTCTACGCAACCGGGAACCATTCCAAATGAAATAATAACTAAGTTTTTAGTTATTATTTTTTTAATTTAATTTTAGAAAAATCTTTCAAGAGAAAAAGGCGCATTATCTCAGAGTTGTGTAAAATTGTTAAAGCCAACTTACATAAGCAGGAGTTCCGCCTTCTCCAAGTGTCGTATCTCCGCTTGCCTCTGTGTGTGTGGTCCAGTCCATATTTACATAATTAAAGATGGCATAAGTAAATACCTCGTCCGTAGCAAGCACCAGTTGAAAAGTATTGGTCTAGAAACATCATAAAAAAAACGGAGCATAATTAAACATGTATTTGGATCGCTTGGACATAAAAAAAGAATCATTTCCTTTTAACTGCTTTTTTTAAAATTACAATTTAGTCTTATATATTAGAGTCAGTGAATTACCCTATAGAGAGCAGAATCAATGCCTCCAGCAAAGGAGACATTTTTCCACGTAATAATAGCTGAATGTTTAGGAATAAACGCTTCCGCTCCAATGATTCCCTGACGGAGATCCCACATTAGACGTTCTCGCATTTCAACTCCAAATTGATCAGTTCGTGTTTGTAAATCCCGTTCCATTCGGAAGTAAACACCTAAAATAAAAATAAAAAATTAGAATTAGGAAAAAATAATTGTTTTTTTTTATATAATTTTGTTTAGGGATGGAAAAGTCGACTCTGACTTTAGTCAAGAATCGATCTTTTACTGAAAATAATCGACTTTTTAGAATCGAGTTGAAACTCTTTCAAGTTGATTAGAATAGATTTTCACTGGACGACTTTGACTTTTTTCTTTATAATACTCCAATGGTAATATAGTTTGTTACATTTTCATTGATTGACTTTCATCTTTCTTTTAACTACACATAACAGTCAACACGCTTTCTAAGATACGGTTAGTGAAGATATGTGGCATTCTTAATTCCATATTTTAATGTTTTATTTTGATATTCAACTTTCATATTTTATTTTAATGTTCGGTGCCATATCACGTGCAATTTCTGGAAAGTAGGCCTATATTCTTTTATAAAAATATTGAAAACAATTTTTGTGGGTATTGTATTTAATAAAATGCTTAAATATATTTATATTTAATATTTACTGAGTATCTCCTAAGCACGAGTTATAGAGTTTTTAAAAAGTCGACTTTTAGAAATGATTAATCGATTCCGAGAATCGAAAAATATCAAGTCGATTCCAAAATCGAAAATCGACTTTTCGAGCGCCTTTTCCATCCCTAATTTAGTTTTTGGTTTTTATCTAAAGGGCCTTGTCGTTTAGAAACTTACAAAAACAAAAATAAAATTTCTTTATTAGAAAAACGAAGATTTTCTTGTTTTTCTTTGGTGAATTTTTTAAAAAATTTTTTTGGGGGGGGGGGGGGGGGGTGTTTTTTTTTTTTGTGGGGTTTGTTTGTTTGTGACTAACTGTGAAGGGGGGAGAATTAGAAAATCGTCAAAAAAGGCGTTACGTAATATGTGGACGACCCCTTATCATTGGATTTCATTCATTGAATATAATAAATCAATATTATTAATAAAAACATAAGAGAAAGTGGGAGAACCTTGAAGTCAGGCAACCAATAATACAGCTTTGATTGCCGGGTTTACTAACTAGAATTCTGCAGGGGCTCGTACCTGGTGTTCTCTGATCAACGTCATCAGGTCTCATCATTCCAATTCGACATTTACTGAAGAAGATACCGATAAAAGCAGGATCATTTTCTTTTGGGTAGAGAGGATTTGGAAAGTTTAATGGGTATCTATAATGAACGGGAGGGTCAGAAAATTGAAGATAGCCGTTTACTGAAACCTAAAAAAAAAACAAAGAAAAATAACTTGTAAAAATTTGATTTCCATTAGTCAAATGAATTTTTATGGGAAATAGATGTAGCTCCTTTATTAATTAGTCAAAAAGATTACGGTCAAAAAATATGTTTCCAAGCGGGAAATGCTTGTTTTTCTCCCATTTATAATTTATTTAATTTCCTCGAGGCTGCTCTCTAAAAGTTAATTAGTATATTTAGGACAGAGATTTTGTTAGAGCTTCTAATTGCGAGTGATGCGAGTTCCTTTAGAATTTAAAAAGGAAGAATAAAATCTTAAAAAAAATTAATTAATTTACTAAATACTAGACTTCTGTATGGAGCATAGGAAATGTCAATCTAATTAAAATTACCTAAATGGTGTTAACCACCTAAGGAAAAAGTTTTTTTGCATAAAAATGAGGTTTTTTGAAAAAAAAAATTGATTCTAGAGTTAATTAATCATGATTTTCTTTATATAGTCAATTTGGGATTTCTTTCTGCACAATTTGACATCACACTTAGTCTAATCTGATTAGACGTTCGAAATCTAAAGGGGTTTAAACTTTAAAATTAGAATTTACCGCAGCGCGCTCCGCGGTAAAATGAAATAATAGGAAAAAAATAAATGGTGAAATCTCTAGCTGAAGAATGATTCTTTCTAACCGCACATTCAACATAATTATACCTCTTAAGATAGAGGAGTTATTCAAGCCGCTAACTTTTTCGTGCATGCCCCCTGCCCGGCCACTATACATGCTTTGTAAGTTTATCAATGCTTACAAAATAAAATGAATCTTATTAAAGAGATTTCCAACCTCGACGCGGAATGGATGTATTCATAAGAGAACACAAAAAAGATATGAGATTTTACAAAAGAGAAAATTAAAATCTCTTACTCGAGTATAATTATATCGGAAGCCAAAAAAAGGAAGTTGAAAATTGAGATTCTTGTGTATTTGCGGAGAGCTGTCATGAATATCCACTTGTAAGTCACCATGGCCATAATCGCCTCCTTTATCGAAGAAACAGTAGAGGAAATCACTTCTGATCTTTTTCAATCTGGTTTCTGTGATCACATAGGGGAATTCACTTTGTTTCAGCTTATCAGATGTGGGAGCATATCGGGTTTGTAGACAATCTAAAAAATAAAATCAATTTTAAACAATAAAAAATAACATATTTAAAAAAAACAGGGTTGGGTATAATTGTTGATTATTGGTTTGATCTTTAAATATTAATACATAAATCAGCCGGCGCACAGTGGGCCAGGAAACCAATTTAGGGCGCCAAAAGTCGAAAAAACGAAATGTACCAGAGAGACAAACTAGCTATGACCTGATGTACTATGACCTTGAAGGCTTCTAGTACCGCAAATATCACCTCGCCCGAAGTACATCTAGTTGCTTTGAAGACGCGATAAAGTGGCGGTTATTGACAGCAATTTGCATTGTGAATTTGTATGTGTTTTTCAAGCGCGTGTTACGGTGACTTGTTCCAGTGTTTTGAAATTAATAAACATGGTGTCCTATTGAATTTTTCATCCTGAATACGAATCTGTTCTCGTCCATTGCTATAATTTAATTGGTAGTTTGAAAATTTGCAGTTGAAATAAGTACTTTTTTGTCCCTTAGAACTGGCTATATGTAGTGCTACAAAAATGTCCCTCCATTTCCCGCCAAAACTTTTCAAATAAAAGTTGTTCCTTAAAGCCCGTACTATCACCTACATTTCGTACATTTTGCCCGTTTTTGCCCCAAATCCTTAAAATGTGATTTATACCACTAAATTAGTGATTACTATTGTGTAAATTCTAGTTCTTCCTGCGATCATGATTTTTATTGTTGAAATTCAGTTACATAACTTGCTAAAATAATAATTTGATTCCTTTTTGTATTTTGATTAAGAACCGACCGAATATTCGGTTTCGGTTACGGTTTCGGCCAGGGCGAAAAAAATTAAAAAAAAAAGAAAAGTAAAATGTTAAAGTGAGGTGGATAGCTGAGTAGATCTCGTAATAAGGAAGAAAGAAAAGAGCGTTTGCAGCTAGGTTTATTTCGTTTAATAATTAAACACTTCAAGCCGACGTTTCGTCAGATATACGACCATCATCAGGGCTACAATCAATAACAGAAAGGAGCGAGTGAGTTTACAGTCAAAAGAAAGAAAATTAGTTTTCTTACATCATATGCGCACAAATTAACAAATAATTATAATAAGATCAATGATAAAATTAAGAAACATAAGTTACATACATGGTATATTGTAGATAGAATTAATAAAAGTAATTTTATGGTAATATAAAGTGTAATATAAAGTGAAAATGTGCGTGTATGGGGAATTCCAAAATTTTGGAATTTGCCCCCTCCCCTGGTACCCCATTTGGTTTTTTCGCAAAAATAAGTTCAAAAATGGACTCAGCGGTTCAAAAACCCCTATAAACCAAAAATCAGAATTTTGGCGCCCTAAATTGTTTTCTGGCCCACTGTGCGGGGGCCTCGCAATGGAGAAGAGCAACAGTCACCACAATCGTTGCAGTTAAACAATGCCAAGCCCGGGGAAAGCTCGGGATTGGTGACCCCGAGCTATCAGCGTGTGGAACGTCTCCCGGTAGCCATCGGTATAATGTAAATTCAAAAATTTATTTAATAAAGTCAAACCTCTAAATGGCCTTAGTAGGAAAAGGGTTTTAAAAATGTTTTTTTTTAGGACTCAGGGAGGTCTAAAACGTGGAGAAATATCAAAATCTCGAAGTCGAATTTTTTTAGCGATTACAATACTTTCTTATACGATAAAGTAATTTAATACTAGGAACCGACCGAATATTCGGTTTCGGTTACGGTTTCGGCCAGTTTCGGCCAAAAATCATGGTTTCGGCCGTAGTTTCGGTTTCGGCCAAAAAGTGGCCGAACCTTTCGGCCGGCCGAAACCAGAGTCTGAAAAAATGGGATAGAGACTCGCATGCAAAAAAATAAAAAAGGTCAAATAATTTGCTCTTGAGGGAGAAAAAATTTTAGTCTCCCTAAAAAAAAGATAAAATGATTTTCCACGGGAGGGAAAAAAAATTCAAAAAAAAAAAAAGTAAAATGAAAAAAATTTTATAGGAAATAAAGTTTGCGAAACTAAGGTTGAGGCCGAAATTCGGTTTCGGTTTCGGTTGAAAATTGTTTGGACCCAAAAAAATACATAACACATCAGTCAACAAGTCTCCCGGTCTGACTTATAGATGGCAACATTGTTGACAGACCAGGGGTAGTACCAACTTTTAAACAGTACGTGTGAAAACTTCATGCCATTCTGACAGTTTAGAGGTTACAGTAGTTTTAGTGACCCCAGTTTTGTAATTTTCAAAACAATGGACAGAAAAGAATTCGATGAAAACAATGGATAAATTGGATGAATTGCGCTTTGAATTGCTTGCCCACCCATCATACTTTCCAGATTTGGCCGCCAGCGACTACTGGCTTTTTGCAGGCATGAAAAAGATGCTCCAGGGAAAGAAATTTGGCTCAAATGAAGAAGTGATTGCCGAAACTGAGGCCTATTTTGAGAGCAAAGACAAATCGCACTCTTGAAGGAGAGTATAAAGTGGAATTTCTAAAAAAAAATTGTATTCTTAGTTAACCGGAGGGATAAAATATAAAAAACTGAACTGATTTGAATACAAAGTTCTAGCCCTCGGGGCTTGGTGTAGGGGTTAGCGTGCTAACCTCGTAATACCAAACGTCGCGGGTTCGGTCCCCAGGCAGTTCGATGATTTTATTTAAGCCATTTGGTATCCAAATGGCTTAAATAAAATCATCGAAAGTCTTAAATTTACTAGCCCCCTTGTTTTTTGCCCTAAAGAAAGCACATAGACACCTTTACTTAATCCCGAACAAAAAAATGTTGAAACATTTGAGTCGGGTAGATATTTTATTTCATAATCAGCATAGATATAAGTAATAATTTTAATATAAAATCTTAATAGAAATGTTAAAATTCAAAGAGAAAGAAAGTAAATTATTTTAAAAAGAATAATATTTTTTTGATATATTAAAGAAATAAAATTAGACCTGATTGCACCTTTAATAAAATAACATTCACAATCTAATCTAATCAATGTTTAAATATAAATTTTTTTTTGTTTTATTTTTATTCACGTATTTCATTTTGAGATGAAAATTTCTTTTTGTCATTTTTTCAAAATTTTATTTCTTAGAATGATTTTAGTCAATACTGACTGTCTTGGCTCATATCATTGATGATAATTAAAATATATATAAAAAAGAGGAAGTTATAATAATCGTAAATTTAGTCATTTTTTTTGACGCTGATAAGAGATATTTCAAAATAATCTGAGATATAAAGTAATATTAAATGTTAGTCATCATATTTGACTTTTAATAAAGAAGGGCTAATTATTTGAAAAATGTTATTATTGCATTTAAATTATTTTTGTTCAAATAATAATAAATAAGTTCAAATTACAAACAAAAAATTAAATAAATTATTGCTGGTCGAAATGCATAAGGAATACCCGGAGAATAAACCACCAGCCTTGATGCGTCCAGGGCTGTATTTCTAAATAGGCTAAAAAGGCTGTAGCCTAGAGCGGCAACAAATTCAGGGGCGGCAGATTGGCAATTTATTCAAAAGTTAAAATGAATTTTTTCAGACTTTAATAATATTTCCCGTTCGAATTTAAGAATACATATATTGTATAAAACATTGAATTTCAATGAGTGATGCCGAGAGAAATTATATAAGGAACACCTCCAGCACGCTGAGGCGCAGGAAGGGAAAACAAAAACAAAATTTTTTATTTTTCCAAATATTTCAAAGGTACAAGGGCTTTTATTATTCAGAGGAAACTGAAAAAATTGTTGTTAACAATATAATTTTACAATTTTTTCTTAAATGTTATGTCCTTATATATGGTAAAAATGTAAAATATTGTAAAATTCTATTGTTAACATTATAATTTTTTTAGTTTTCTCTGAAGAAGAGCCTTTGAAATATCAGGATTAAAACTCATTTGGAAAAATAAAAATTTTGTTTTTGTTTTTCCTCCCTGGATCCTTGCCGAAAAATCAGCGTGCTGGAGGTGTTCCACAGTTATAAAACAAATGTATTAAGCAAATATGAACTATAGAGGGAGCGGCAAATGGGCTTCAGCCTATAGGCGGCATACTCTTAAATCCGGCCCTGGATGCGCCACTCTCACCCCCATCATTTTATTTTGCAGATATATCGACCGGCATCACGCCTAGCCACCTTTAGTACAAAAATCTGATTTGATGAAATACCCGTGACAAAATTGTTGTGTAAAGTTATTTTTAAATATACCAGCCCACTCTCACATCATTTTATTTTGCAGATATTTCGAATAATTTTAAAAATAATTTTTACACAATTGCGACACGGGTCCTTTTTTTTTGTACCGAAGATGACCAAATGTTTTTGCCGGTCGATATATCTGCAAAATAAAATCAACGCTAATATTTTATTCTCCGGATATTCCATAATAATTTAATTATTAGTATTTTTAATTCAATTCCTTGACAGTATAAGATAATGAGCTCATTGTTTACTTAACAAGGACACAAACACTATCAACTTATATAGAATTTATTCATATTTCTACAGAGAATACATATTTCTACAGGTTGTAGTTATATTCAGGGAGGAATGGATGGACAATAGCGAATTATATATATATATAGATTTTATCTATATGCAAACCTATTGCATTTAAACCCTTAAGAAGCTCTAAGCGATAAAAAAATTAGGATTCAATTACATTGGATACCAATTAGTTTAGAAAAATGGGGACGAGGTCTAGGTCGAAAAGGACTTAAATAAAAAAAAAGCCTAAAGAAGAAAAAGTATTCCTATTTCAATCCACCGTTATTTGATTATAGGCGAGCCAGAAGCACTCTTGAAAATTGAGTAAAAAATTCGACTTACTAAACAAAAAGTTGAATTTTATTTTAACGAATATATACTCGTATATATTCCAAAAAAAAAAAAAAAATAAAAAACCTATTAGCTTTCACATATGATAAATAGGTTTGCTTGATTAATTTAGTATAACAAAAAGATTAGGAAAATTTTTTTAAATGAATAATATTATTTAAAATCTCTTATCACTTCATTTATTGATAAAAATTAAGAATAAAAACGAATTTATCACCGTTGTTGAAAGAATTTATCAAGAAATAAAATGTTTTTAAATATTGCAATATTATATTAAGACTTAAAAATAAAATATAAGTTATTGGACTTAATAGCAGGCCGATTAAGAGATGATGACTAAATATTAAAAAATATCATGAAATGCTTTACCGTAATCAGTGTAATCGATATTCTCCATTTTTGAAGGTTTAATTCCCCGAAAATTACCCGCTGCTGCTTTTGACGTCAACGGAACGTCTTTTTTAGGCTGAATTGTTGGTTCTGTGTTTTTATTAACCTTCGGTGGTACTTTCTTGGTTGGAAACGTCTCAACATCCGGATGTACAGGCGGATGTAATATTTCGACTTCTTCAACATCTTTGGGCAATGCCAACATCCGATTTAATGATTTGACGACCTCAGGAGCCAGAGTGCTCTAAAAAAGAAAGAAGAAAAGATTATAGATAAAACTAAATATTTCTATCGTTTTTTTTGCGGAATAAAATTATATTTTTAATGTAAAATTTTAAAAATTAATACATAAGAATTTGATTTGTATATATATTCTTGTAAACAAGTATAGAATGTGCCTTTAAATAATGGAAATTAAGAAAAAATTGTGTGCTGTGCGACCAGTCACCCCCCCCTTCCCCCCTTCCACCTCAAAAAAAAAACACTCTGGATCCACTCTTGCGGTAGATCCATTGTTAATTGTATCAGAAAGTATATTGAATGTATCTTATCTAGATTTTAACCCCCTTTAGGGAAATTCCTCTTTCGGCCAAAGTCTAATTGGAGAATATCAAAGAGTACTTTGTTTGCTGACCATACAATATTAATTTTAAAAATCCTATAAGGAAATTTTGATTAAATTTTCTGCACAAATAGATAACAAAGATAGAAATTAAATAATGATTTTATTGAAAAAGATCAGTTTAATTAAACAGAATACCTTGACTTTTTTAACATTGGATTCTTTAGAGTAATTTTGTTAATATTTTAAGTACAGTCTTGCTGTGTATTCCCTACCGTGTATTTCACATTATAATTTATTTGCTACTATGTATTTTATACTATGCCTACTGTATTTCTTAGGATGTCTTTTATATTACTGTGTTTTCTACAATGTATTTTATATTATTGCACTTTTTACTGTAAAGAGATTGTAAAAAAAAACCTAGAATGGCGGGACGGCTCCTGGCCAACAGGCAAAAAATAAATAAAAAAAAAGTACAGTCTTGTTAATCCAGACTTCGATACTCCGGCATACCGGCTAATCCGGCGTGTTGAAAAGTCACTTATTACAGCCAAAAAAAAGAGATAATTTAAGAAAACAAAGTGTCATTACAGATTTTTTCAAGAGATAAATATTAAATTTTACATTATATTAAATGTTTAGAGAAATCCGGCATAGGGCTGGTCCCGTTTAGGCCGGATTAGCAAGACTCTACTGTATTTAGAATGCAAATTATATTTTCTAACAATCATTATTAAAATTTTACCGTTTTTGGTGCTAATGTCGTTACATCTAGATGTGAATTGTTGGCCACGCCCAAACCATCAACAGGAATTTTTTCTTTAACAGTCGACACATTTTCTGTTTGCGCCCTCGTAAAAACCACTAAGAAAAAAGTACAAAATATTACTAAGGTACACTTCATAGTTTAAGAGGCCACACAAGGGCCTTAAAATTGCCACAAAACACTATATAGGAACAATTGTTCGCTCGCGCGATAAGTTCACGATCTAATGAGTGAATCAATTCTGAGTTATCAAGCTTATTCCAGGTCCATGATAAGAAAGATAAAAGTTTTGAACAAATAATGATAAAGAATAAACGTGTAGGAAAACAATTTAAGCTTTTTTTTTTTTTATATGCTATTTTCTTCTTAGAAAAATGTATACGTATACCTAAATTTCTAAAAGATTAATAGTTGCAATGATTAACCAATAGGTATGTTTTAAAAAAAATTAAAATTATAAATAAATGCAATGACTAATTTTATTCTTATCTTAAAACAATGAATACCTAAGAAGATTTTATATTTAAAGACTTTTATGAGTAATTTTCTTAAATATGATTATGACATTAAAATAATAAGAGGAAGGGTTACTCACGAAAATGAAATTTCTAAGCTTATAATAATAATAAAGAAGTTTAGGAGCCTATAAATGTATTCCCGAATTCCTCTAGTTATTATTTAGTTTACCAAGCTTATGTAATGAATTATTTGCTTGTTTAGTATGTTAAATATAATAAAATCAGATATTTAGGTCAGTCATATTTAGAGATTATGTTAAAGTTAGTGGTGGTAGTGGAAAAATTACTAGAGTCTTTCTTTGCTTTATTTAACATATTCCTTTCTCTTAATACACTTGTTAATATACTGTATATATATAGAGAGAGAAAGTATTGGATTCATGTCAAAAATTCGATGTCGAGATTTTGATGGATATACACTTTTTGTGGTCCCCTGAATCCAAAAAAGTGATTTTTGCAACATGGTCTGTCTGTCTGTGTTCAATTTTAAGAATTGAGCTACAAGATTGAAATTTTATATTTAAGTTAGGTACCCTCCAGTACAGTCAAAATATGCGTTTGAACAAAATCGGCCCAGTTTTTATCGAATTTCTCAAATTTGGCTCTAGCAATTTTTTTTTTTTTTTTTTTGGGCCATTTAAGACTTTAAACGATACTCGTATGTTTAATATATCTATTGGGGGTTCAGGAATTCTTATTTAAGCCAAATGGCTTAAATAAAATCATCGGACTGCCTGGGGTCCGAACCCGCGACTTTTGGTATACGAGGTTAGCACGCTAACCCCTACACCAAGCCCCGAGGGCTCTCACAATTTTAATTAAAATTCAACTACGTAACGCCTTTGTTGACGATTTTCTACCCCCTACAAATATTATGTCACAACATAGAACTACCCCCCCCCCTTCTATAAAAAGGATCGCGGATTCGGATCCCAAGTAATCCACGGATTTTATTTAAGCCATTCAGATACCAAATGGCTTAAATAAGAATACCTGGACCCCCAATAAATATATATTAATAAATTATGAGTATCGTTAAAGTCTTAAATGGTCTAAGTTGCCGAAAAGACTGTGGTTTCTATGGGTGTGTGAATGCGAGTGGGAAAAAAAGTGAGTGTTAAAAAAAACTACCCCCCCCCCCCACCCCGAATAAAATTTCTCATCCAAAATTGTGGACGACCCCATCCTCTTTAAAATGTATATTCTCATTTTGCCCTGAAAATTGATTCTTATGAGATTTTGTATTTATTTGGGATTCTCTATTGTGTATAAAATATCCAAATATGAGATAAAAATTTTGAAAAATAACCATAGTTTATTTCAACATTGGCCCAGCATTTGCCTCTGTATGATTTCAATTATTTTCTTCGAATTTTTCCATTTGCTAACTCTTCTCTATTCAAAATATGTGTTCTGGAATTATTTTTATTTTCAAAACTTTTGTGACCTCCACATATTATTTATGTAATCCCCTAGGTAATATTTTTTTCTTTTTAATTAAAGAAAATTTCAGATGAAAAAATAAAAATATTGAAAAGATAATTGATTTATTTTGTTTTGGAAATAAAGATCATTTGTTCGAGTTAAGTGAAAGCATTTAACCACCAAGGCCACTTTATCTAAATGAAAATAAAGAAGTATATTGTCTGTTTATATCAATTTGGCATTCAAACAAATAAATCTTTATGAATGAACACTTCATTACTATGACAAGACAGACAAATAATGTCCTTTTTGTTAATAGAAATTCTTGATTAAAATTATAGTTAAATATTATAGAATTTAAATTTGATTATTATTATCTTTACAGTACAGTACAAACCCTCTTAACAGGCCTGCTAGGGACCGATACTCTGACCGGATACCCGATTGGCCGGTTAATCGAGGTTTCGGTGAAAAATTAATTGATCTTCATTCATTTTCATCACACGTTTTCGTTTTCCTAATTCGCTCGTTTTTGTTTAAGAGATCTCAAGCCTATGTAGTAGAAAAGTAGACTAGGAAGCCAGCAGTAAACAAACTCTGGAATTCCTTCCCCCTCTCTCTTCACCATCTGAACGAGCATATTGAAAAATGTTACACCTCACAGTTTAATCTCTCTTCTACAGGTATTACCATGGTCAATGCTCTGCCGAATTAAAATCAATTATCCCACCCAATGCAACATATTCACGGAACACAAGAGAGGCATCTTCCCAGCATCCCTATGCTGTTCAGATCACGACTAACAGAACAAAACAATTTCATCGGACCCTCGCCTTTTCTTATTTATGAGAACCCGTGGCGCCCGCCTTTGCATATAGACAGGGGGGCTTCGCCCCTGGACCCCCCCTCGCCCTCTCTTCTTAATTATGAAAAAAAATTATCATTACTATTCCAAACCAGTGCCTGTTTGAAGATTTGTTTACATTCATGGAATACACAAATGAAAAGAATACTTAAATATTTCTCTATACATTTCCTATGGGAGAAATCGTAACTTTAAAAATTAATAACTCAAAAAGTTATGGCAATTTCGGGATGAAAATAATTTTCCTGTAATCCCGAGAAGGTCCTCTTTATGTATAAAAAATTTCATTTCAAAATTCCAACGGGAAGTTGCCTAAATAGAGCGTGACAGACGGACAGACAGACGGACATTAGTGAATTATATATATAGATTGGCTGCATCCTCTCATTTCACTAATCTAATTTACAAAAAAGTAATTTTATATCTAATATATGTAATAATAAAAATTATGTATATCAGTCATTTTACACTTTTATTAATAATGTATGTTAAATATATGTAATTTATAATAAATCCTAAGGGAGATAGGCCGGTTAATCCGAGGGCCGGTTGATCCGAGGCCGGATAAGAGGGGTTGTACTGTATTTTTTTTCTCTTACCAATAACATGGGGTCCACTTCAAACAAAAATTGAAAAAAAGTAATCTTTCTTTTATGAATGCCAATTGTAGGTGATTTCTTGATAGACATTTTCTACTTCTTTAAATAAAATAATCCTAAAAAAAAAAATCAAAAAATTACTATTTAGTAGGCGCGGACAAGAAGCAATGCTCTTCGCACCAAGACCTCTATGGCTGGTCTAATTAATTTAACAACCTCATTGAAACTGGTTATGCTCATTTTTTGAGAAGGCTAAATAGTAGTTTGAATACAGCGCGTAAAACCTTTCTATCTATAATCTATTAGTATATTGGGTGCACTAGCGGTCCCAGAGGGGTTTTGTACAACAAAAACATTAATATATTAATTTAAATCATATAGAAGTTCTTTATTAACCAGGAAATCATTACTCCCATTACGATTCCTCTCTTTGAATGCGCCAGTGCCTCTTCGCCTCCCCTACACAACATCATTCGGGCCCTCCACATCTTAATAAAATTCTAGGTCCGCCACTTATTGGATGTATCCAATATTCTAGACTGTTTTTTAAAATTATTATCCTCCATTATAAAATAAGGTCGACTAAGGAGCTCAATGAGGAAGGCAGCCAGCAGAAATAAAAACTTTTATATTAATTCATCGACGTCTCGGGAGCGCGTCGCTCCCATCTTCAGGACGAAATAATTGTCGTAAAAGAGATGGAGAATTTTATAATGTATACACAACAAATATTATTCAAAAAACGTCCCGATTCGCCGACCAAGAATCTATCTTGGTCGGGGTTTGGGACTGTTTCACAGATGGCCAGCCTAATTAATACACCATACAATTGCTATTTTGTTAAATACTATGCGCAACATACGTTTTGTGAATATGTGTACACATGTGTATACATGTCGCTTTTGTGACAATTATTTCGTCCTGAAGATGGGAGCGAAACGTCGATGAATTAATATAGGTTTTTATTTCTGCTGGCTGCCTTCCTCATTGAGCTCCTTAGTTAATCATCACCACAGCCATTTCTATTCTTCATTAAATAAAATAAGGTCAAAGGCAGCAGACAACATTTATGAATCCGAAAGACCTTAAAAAAATTTTTTGCGGTCCTCTTCCCATTTGTGGGTCCAGATTTTCGCTTGGACAGCTAAATAGTCTAGTCTCAAAAAATAAAATAAGCCCAAAAATAAAGCCTCTGAATGCTTAATAAATATTGAGAAGTTTCGTGGCAAATTTATATTTCCATCATCATTCATTGATTCATTATAGTGTCCAGAATTATTTATTAATATACAGGCACGATGCAAGTACTCCTTTATTTTTGGCTGCTTCTCCCTTTTTTCTTATTAATCAAAGCTACCTAATATATTTCCTTGTTTTAATTATTTCCTATTTTCCTACTTTTAGGGCTTCACATTTCAAATCAATAGCCATCCATTATTTATCTTGATCGAGGCAATGACCTGGCGTGCTCTTTTTATTATTCTTAGCATTTGTGATTTAGAGATATAAGAAAAGTCTGAAACAATTTAATAATCTGTCACAATGCAATAAGAGTAGGCTCAGGTTCAAAAATGTAATCGCGTACTTCGACCTCATGTAATTGGCACCTTTCCCTAACGTCGTCCGAGCACAAGGTAGGAAACAAATCCTCAAATCATTTAATTTATTCTTCTGCTCTCACAAATATTTGCTTAAATCTCGTCACTTCTCAAGATGATTCATCAAATCTATTCATGAATTGGTTTCTTTATAGAAAAAACAATTAAAAACGATCATTCTGCTTTTATTATGTAGATCTAACTGTTCATTTTGATTGCCTTTTTTTGATTTATTTTATAATTAAAGTAACTGAAAACTATAAAGAGCTATTTTTTTATAAATAGACTATTAATGATTTCTTACCTAAATAAAATTGCATAATAAAGATTGTTTTTTTCCAATAGAATACCAATGTGGATTTCAAGTCATTTCCCCCGAGGTACCATATTAGCTCGCATGATGAAACTAATCCTCTAATTCAACCGGCTTCTATTGTCAGCAATATATTTTTCGGCATTTCAAAGTAGTAGGGTAGTAGCCTAAAAAAAAAGTCAAACGAAAATTAATTTGTCCTCATAGAGGCCATTGGCATGAAATACAGAACATATTCTAAGTTCTAATTTTATTCAATTTTTTTGACACTTGTCGCACATACACGTATAAATGAATTAAGAGATTATTTAAAAAATCACCTGATTTATTTATACAAATGAATACGAGTCGGTAATGCAGAATAATTATGTGGTGTGGCGACCCCGGACCGAGGGATTAATTTTGCAAAGAGAAAAGAATAAGAATGTTGAATAAGGATATGACAAACTAATAAACAAATATTAGATAAGATTACTCAAAAAATATGCAAAAAATTTGAATCTGTCAACATCTCCATTCAGGTCTATGGCAGCCGTCCTCCGGGGGGCCCGAAAGACCCCATATCGACTCAATTTTTTTTGGGTCGGGGAGCTTTCCAGGGGGGGGGAGGCTCCCCGGGACCCCCCTAGTTACGCCCATGTGGGCTAATAATTCTCCAACTGAATTTAGCCCACCCAATCTCACAATGTACTATTCTTTTATGAGAGAGATAAATTTACTATTAGAGTCATTTGTTTCAAATACAAGCCTCTTAGCTATTATAAATTCTTTCCTAAGATTTTATTGGAGATGGAACGAGGTTTTAAAAATATCCCTACTGTCGTCCAGATTCATTTCATAGCGCAATTTCATTATCGCATTATCAACTAGGCGCGGTACTGCGCAATGGTGATAATTTTATATAATTAAGATAATGAAATATGAAAGAGTAACAAAAAAGCCTTTGTCTTTGGAAAATTTTTAAATATTGATTGATTTTTAAGATGAGTTATATGTAGACTGACCATATTGTCTTGTGACAAAAACGGGACATAGGTAAAATGAATTCCACGGACTGGAAAAAAATCTTTCCGCAGGGTGGAAAAGTTAGGTTCCGCAAAAGGGAAAATGTTTCGCGGAGCAGCAAAAATTTCGTGTCTCTAAAAGAAAAGGTAAAATGAATTTCACGGGCGGGAAAAATTTTTTTCTGCAGGACGGAAAACTTTGGTTTTGCAAAAACAAAACAGCAACACAACAACAACAGGGAGGGGCGGAAAAAATTTAGTTTCTTTAAAAAAAATTTTCCGCAGAAAAATTTTTGAGTTCAGGCCTCCCGAAAAAAATTTTTATATACACCCCTGGTGTTTTTAAATATTCTCCTACCGCGCATTTATATTTTTCCACTATCATGAGTAGGTAGGTCGTGTCAAAGAATGTTTGGTAAGATAGATTTATTGGGTAGATCTTGGGAACGAAAAAAAAGGGGCCTTGCTGATACGACTTCGCCCTCGTCTATATTAGTTCACGCTACGCCACTGCACAAAACAATTTTTAATTGAAAGTTAAAAGTAAGTTGCGTGCTCTGCTATCATCACACCAGATTTTAAAAAAATTTAATCTAGAAAATATTTTTCCTAGGCGAATGAGTAAGAATTTAAGCTGCGGATTTCATATTAACTCGTCCAAAAATTTGTTTCGATCAATATTTTTCTAGATTGTTTGTTCCCCAGAGAATAAGGAAAATAACAACAATGACAACTCTTGAAAGAATGGGAAATGTAAAAGGTTTAGGAATCGCTGTTATTTCTTTAAATTAAATTAAGTTCATAGTGGAAACGTGGTGTTTGTTTCTCGGTGAAACTTTCAATTTCTTCAAAACAGAACATTTAATGAATGTCATTTAACTTAAACTCGTTTTGAAACGGTTTTAAATTTTATTTAAAAAAAAAAGAAAAAATCCTTTTTTTTGTCTGTTCACTTCAAGAGAAAGAATGTGGATTAATCAAATGGGCATCCTGCTTAGACCAAATGAGTAAAAGAGATAGAGAGAATGAAAGAGGGGAGATAATGAATCAACAACGGTCTCCAGTTTATGCACAAAGCACACACATGGCAACTTGGCGACGTGTTGCACTCGGCCTCGGCGTCGGCGAATGCGCACGGCACGAGTGCCATCGGATTGCGCATAAAGACGAGCCGCTCTTCGATCCAACCATCATTCGACATCCGAGCTCTCTTCTCTACACCGCACACTTGTTAGTTGTTAAATAAATAACTTCTCGTCAGCCAACCGAGAAACAACAAGCATCATCATCATCATGCCTGACCCATGCTGTGGAAGTGGTACGTAATAATTCACCCAACTAATACTATTATTTTCTAAATTCACTTAGAACAATTGGTTGAGTGCAACAACCTCTAAAGTATTTACTCTTTTAATTCAGAATCATCATCTAATACAAGAGTAAATAAATCTCTTTCTCTGGGGTCAAAGTGTTGTATTTTTTTTTTTAAATGAAATCTTATCTTCCATAAACATTTAAATTAAAAAAAAGGTATGCCTATCGTTTTTGTTTTTAAATATATAAAAGACATCAACGTGGCCTTCAAATGTGATAATTTAAAACGAATGTCAAATTGATTCTTTTGATTAGTTATGGTATATTAAATAGACCATTTTTTTAAATATTTATTTGCTTAAAATAAGTGGGTTCTGAGAGTTTATAATCGGATATGCAAATATTATAATAATATATGCGCTAATATAATAGCTCCATTGGTGCATATGGAGGTAGGAGAAAGGGAGCGAGTTCTATATGTCCCACTTCATCGGGTCCGGAGATTTAAAAATGAGGTTATTCATGCAACGGAGTGTTTAGAAACGTGTCACACGACCTGACCCTTTATCAACAAGTAAGGTAAAACATAGCAGGTGCATACTCTTAGCTCGGCCAACTCGTGGTTGCCATACCCGAACACACCAAAAGTGAGTGAGATATAATAATCGAAAACAAAAAATGGTGTGAGGAATTCATAGAGGATAACACCTTAAAATTTTCATCAATGGTTCTACATTGAGGCTTTTTGTTATTCTGTAATCTTCAGGATTTATTGTGCCTTCGTAAGATGAAAAATAATTTTTTCTTCACGATCATAAATAGTCTCGGAACAAGAAAATCAATATTTTTGAGTGAAAAATATTTTAGCTTCTCTATAACATCTGTAAAAAATAAAAATTGCATGTGAATGAAACAAAAAAAATACATATATAAATGAAAATATTTATTAATTAACAAAAGCAAAAAATATTGTTTTTGATCATTAAATGTTTGTTTAAAAAAAAAAAGAAATGATGAATATGACCATGAACAATACTTACTTTCCTTTATTTATTTTAGGAAGCTGCGGAGACAACTGCAAATGCGGAAGCAATTGCAATTGCTCAGGCTGCAACTGCACCAAAGGATCCTGCGGTGGAGGAAAGGACAAGAAATGAAGATATGAATAAATAGAACAAGCAGCTTAATAATATACTCTTCCAATCAATTTGTTAACCAAATTTCATCATGAATTTCATTTTTGTATTTATAATTCATTTAATTAATAAACACTTTTCTGTTTAAAAATATGGATTTCATTCTTTTAAAATAACTTATGCCCATGGATTTGTCCTTGCCGTGTGTGGTAGTTCACAGAGCCAGAGTCCAAAACATGTGCTGCGTTGCCAGATTGTATGATTCTTTTGATATTTTTCTTATATTTTGTGAAGAGAAAAACAGCATTAAATGGTAGACTGAATAATAGAACGAGGCTGTAGCTGATATGTTTAATGGAAAGAGGATGCAGCCAAATAATTGAGCCTCTATTTAGTTACGAACACTCTTTATTGGGACGTTTCGGCTGGGATCAACCCTGCCATCTTCAGCCTTCAAAGCTAGAAAATATATAATACATTCATTTTTCTAATTTTTTTCTTTTTATCATCGATATTATATTAATAATAATAAATATACTTACAGCATATTTAAATTTTATATATACAAATAGAGTTGTCATTTTTCAATAATACAAGTTATTTGCATTCTTTGTCTTAACTAGATAAATAACTTGTATTATTGAAAAATGACAACTCTATTTGTATATATAAAATTTAAATATGCTGTAAGTATATTTATTATTAATTATTATTAATATAATATCGATGATAAAAAGAAAAAAATTAGAAAAATGAATGTATTATATATTTTCTAGCTTTGAAGGCTGAAGATGGCAGGGTTGATCCCAGCCGAAACGTCCCAATAAAGTGTTCGTAACTAAATAGAGGCTCAATTATTTGGCTGCATCCTCTTTCCATTAAACTTAAATGGTAGACTGTTACTTTTGCAACTGAGATTAGCAAGATTTAAAAAAAAAAAAAGAGAAATTGGAATTCTCTTTGTTCAAACTCCCAGAATATGACGTTTCGGCCTGAATTTATTTGGCCATCTACAGTTATTGGAAATTAAACACATATGATTGAATCAGGATTTGTCAATAATAACATTCATTTGAGGTGCATAAAATTTTATGGCTCCTGTCCCAAGCACAGAGATAAAGAGTGAGAGATTTTAGTTATTCAGTTATGTCTGGTTAAGATTGGAAAGAAGGGATAAAGGTTAACCTTTGGAGGTTTTTTTTTTTTAATTACCTCTTTGCCAAATATATGTAATTAAAAAAAAAAAACCTCCAAAGGTGTAACCTTTATCCCTTCTTTCCAATCTTAACCTGGCATAACTGAATAACTAAAATCTCTCACTCTTTATCTCTGTTCTTGGGACAAGAGCCATAAAATTTTATGCACAGCAAATGAATGTTATTATTAACAAATCCTGATTCAATCATATGGGCACTTTGCATTATGTGTTTAATTTCCAATAACTGTAGATGGCCAAATAAATTAAGGCCGAAACGTCTTATTCTGGGAGTTTGAACTAAGAGAATTTCAATTTGGCTGATATCTCCATCTCTCCATTATAAAATAAATCAAAGAACAATTTTATTTAAAAAAAAATATGATTACCAGTGATGACATCAGACAATATTTCACAAATCATCTCCTTTAACAATTTTCAGATGAGAAACTGTCTGCAGATCGAGTCAGAGGAGATAAACTCCGGCCATCTTTGAATTTATTAAAATAATTCTTTCTTCCTTCAATAAGAGACTCACAGAAGAACATCAATCAATGACAGATCAATGATAAATGTAGGAAATTTTATAAACAATTATAAAACGATTGAAAATTTTTCAAGATAAAAGAAAATAATGGAATATTAGATTTTAGAAAATGTTTTTGACTAAATAAATGATGAAATGAACTATATTAAAAAAAATGTGAGAAAATAATTTAGAAACTGACGGAAGTGCATGAACAACATGAATCAATTGAGCAACTCTGTTTGAATTTAAAAATATATCGGCCTATATTTAATTTTAAAAAATTTAAAAATAATTTTATTCATATTTAAATAAAATTTTGAAATAAAATATTAAATTACATAATTATAATGAAATAATCATAATTTTTTTTTTTTCAAAGCTTATTTGAATCATTTTTGACTTAACAATAGAAACCAATAAAGAATCAACAGCAAAAAAAAATTATTTCAATTTGTTGATTTTGGTCGGTCGGTCGATTTGTTTTATTTTTTAAAAAATTCACAAAATTTATTAAAAATGCCTTCACCGTGCTGTGATAAATGCCAAGGTATTTATAAACTTTTAAATTTATTATTGCTTATATTTGCTAAAATTTAAAACAGTTATAGTTATAAAACAAATTTTTAAAATGTATTTTGGTCATTAATAATAAAGATAATTAGAATCATTAAATTACAAAAACAATCCTTTCTAATTTTATTTTAGGAAAATCAAATAGGTGTTGTATGGGAAGGATTTAAAATCATATTTGAAATCTCAAAGGGTTAAAATTTTACAGGGGATAGACAAAATAATATGAACACCGGACAATATTTATTAATATGTGTTGAGCCACCATTTATTTGCTTGTAGAAATTTTTACGGATTATTTGGGGGCACTCTAGGAAGTCTATTTTAGGTTTTCGTCCCCAAGGGCCCTGTGCTAACTTGAGGGAGGGGAGAAGGGGCCAAAAACCTAAAAATTTTGGGACTTTTCAGTTTTTATTTTGTTTTATATCTCGTAAATTAAGCATATTTTGTACACCATAGTACAATACAAAGTTGTAGAGCATTAAATTTGGTTGATAAAACGAATTTATAGACCCAATATTAACCGAGATACGGCCCGATCAAAGTTAGACAAAGTTTCATGAAATGGAAAACAAACAAAATTTGTTCGGCCATATCTCGGTTAATATTGGGTTTACAAATTCGATTTATCAAGCAAATTTAATACTGTACAATTTAATATTGTATTATGGTGCAGAAAATATGTTTGAGATATATGCGAAAAAGTGAAAAAAGTTCAGAATTTCTCGAAATGTAAAAAAATAGAAACTTTGATCGGCCGTATTCCGGGTAATATTAAGTCTACACATTCGTCTTATCAACAAAATGTTAGCAATTTTAATACTAAAAAAAAAAAAAAGCTTCCACCCCCCGAGAAACTCCTCTGGATCCGCCACTGATGATAGCTGGACACATTATTAATAAATAAATATTGTCTAATGTCCCGTGTTCCTTTTATTTTGTCCAACTCCTGTAGATAATCTATCTTTTAAATCAACAAATAAAATAGTAAATTACTGAGACGGGGCTCAGAGTCCTCATATCCAAAGAATAGCTTTAAAAAATTTTATAAAAGCATAGTTTTTTCACTATTAATCTTTAATATGGCTAATTATCAAGAGAAAAAAAAGTTAATTCTTGTTTTCATTTTGTTTTAAGACATTTGTCGTGAAGGGGGTCGGTGCAAACCAATGTGTTCCTGCGGTGAAGCCTGTGGATGCGGATGTAAAGGACGTAAGTATTAATGGATAGATTAAAAAAAATATATATATAAATTAAAATATTAATTGATGACTAATCATAAAATTATGCAGCTCGTGATGAAAGCAGTGGAGCCAAGCCCACCGACAAGGAATAGAGGAGAGCTTGAGCTTGAGATTGGAGATGAAAAAATGATCTAATTAAAAACTTTTAGAAATTATTTATTTTTATTCGTCAACCTAAGAATTAAATGAAATTTTCAATATGATTATTAGACTGTAATAATGAACGAATAAATCTTTGGTTTTTTTTAAAGGATTTTATTTTATTTGTAAATACATTCAAGCCTTCTATCAGTCAAATGGGTAAATAAATATTTTTCTTTTATAGAACTTTGAACTTTTTTTAAAAGCTTTTATTTAACTTGTTTTATTTGTCAATTTGGTGTGGAAAACATCTCACTTCGAGCTCCCCCAGGAGAGAGAACAAATAACCTCGAGAGCTTGACTTGAATGTATCTTCCATGGGCGTAACTAGGGAATTTGGCAGCTCGGGGGGCCTGGAAGGCCCCATATTGTTTCAATTTTTCTTGGGGCGGGGAGCCTTCTGGGGGGCCTCCTCGGGATCCCCTAGTTACCTACAAACGCAAACAATTTTTAAAATGAAGATCCTCATTTTAAAAATTGTTTGCGTTTGTTTTAAATATAGCTTTTATTATTATGAATAAAACTACAGAAGGTTACTGCTTAATGCCAAATCGAAGAGCCACTTTAAAAATCTTAATCCTCCCTCGCCGGGGATTTCGCGAGCCATGGGCGTATCCAGTTCAAAACCGAAGGGGGGCAACTTTTCTAATATCCAATTTATTATTTCATTAAACGCCGCAACCTAACTAGAGATAGGGGATGGCGTCACTTATATTTTTTATCTTCTCACAGATAACTTGAATTTTTTTCAGTTTTTGATTTATATTTTTATTTCATGCTTGGAAGGGGGTAGCTCCTCCTCATTGCCCCCTTCTGGATACGCCCATGGGTTGAGCTATTGTATCTTATGGTCCATTTTTCAAAACTTCCTACTATGAATTTTTGCATAGAGTGGGACCGGAGCCAAAAAAGTTTAGGAAACACAATGGGTTATATGGATAAAATATTATCTCTAGTACATCTTTTTCGGTTTTTTGCTTGGGAGAGGGAGGGGGGGATTTTTACTTCCTGTGCTACTTAATTTATATACCTATAAACATATATATACCTCTATATTTTTATCTATACCATCTTCTATACTTATTTAAGCTAAGCTTAGAATTTACTATTTTCTTCCAAAACGTTGAGGGGGGGGGGGAGCCAAATGGGAGCCCCCATCAAATGACGTTCCTGATTATATCTCATTGCATTTTATAATTTCAAGATTATAAAAAAATAGCATTCCAGAATTATATTAAAAGAAGGCTAGGCAGTCTAGACAGGTGACACATCGCTCCTTTTTTCCCCCAAGTTATAGTATTATAGTACTTTGAAAATTTCCTCTTTTCATAAATAAAATATCATTCATTATCTTATAATGATAAGAAAATGAACTAATTTGTGAAATTAGTGGCAAGTGATAATTTTCCAAAATGATAGTTGAAAGAAGAGGAGGTTTACTAAAGATAAGATATCTCTTTCTCAATATTTATTTTTAAAATATCTAATGTATAATTTTTCACTTATTCCAAAATAAATAATTAGTGTAATATTAACATATTCGTTTCACAAATTCGTATTTGTTAAAGATTAAAAAAAATTAGATGCGTATTTTTAATATTTTAATTAACTCCCCTAATCGAAAAACAAGGGTTTTAAAATAAAAGAGTATCAAGGGGCATGTACACGAGCAATATTTTAACGGTATGTGTGGCTGGTAATATTACTCCCCAAAAATATTGCAAAGTGCATTTTTAGTTGTTCGTGTACAGGCCCCTTAAGAATGTATTTTAATTGAGCATCTTGTAAAACTCAATGTAATGTGTGGGGGTGGAGGGCATGGGCGTATCCAGCTCAAAACGAAAGGGGAGGCAATTTTCTATTATCTATTTTATCTTATCTTATTCTATTAAACGAGCAATGTACGTTTATTTGTTTGTAAGCACATCAGTTCTCGAAAACGGCTTTATAGATTTTTTTCAAATTTAAAATATAAACTATTTTTGGCACCAATAGGAAATTGCGCTAGGTTTCATCTTTGGGAAAATTCGGGTACTAGTACTTCACTGATGTACTTTTTTAGTTTTTTCCATTTTCTCAAAAATTTGCTCCGATTTATTTCAAATTTTAAGTATCAATAAGAAATTAAGCTAGGTTTTTAATTTCAGATACTAGTACTAGTACTTTACTGAGGTATAGCATACTTTTTTAGTTTTTTCCACTTTTATTAAGAGGAAAAACCCCCGAGCTCCAGCTCGGTCATTCCGGAATTTATTTTATTAAATGCCACAACCTAACTGGAAATAGGGTATGGCCCACTCGTAGTTTTTTATCTTCTCTTTTGTTTTTTAAACACTCACACTTTTTCCAGATATAAGACTTAACGATACTAATATTTTTATAATATATATATTTGGGGTCCAGGCATTCTTATTTAAGCCACTTGGTATCCAAATGGCTTAAATAAAATCATAAGACTGCCTGGGATCCGAACCCGCGACCCTTGGTATACGGTCTTCTCTTGGGTGGTGTGAATTTTTCAGTTTTTTAATTATATTTTTTGTTTTTAATTTTAATTTCAAGTTGCCCCGGGCTTGGCGTAGTTTGTAGCGCGCTTGCCTTGTATACCAAGGGTCGGGGGTTCGGGTGCCAGGCAATCCGATGATTTTATTTAAGCCATTTAGATACGAAATGGCGGGGGCCTCCCAGAAGGCTCGTGACCCCCCACCCCTCCAAAAGGCTCCCTGCCCCAAGAGAAATTGAGAAAATATGGGGCTTTCCAGGCACCCGTAGGATAGCTGGTCCCATGCCCCCCCCCCAGTCAAATTCTCTAGTTACGCCCATGATTATAGGTAAGAGAAAGTAAAAAAGATAATAATTGTTAGAATTAAAAAAAAAAACACAATGATGAAAATAAATACATAGAAAGGAATTTATTTATTTAATAACTTATTTTAAAAAAATTACTGAAAAGTAATTATTAAATAATGTTAAACCTAAATAAAGTCAAACTTAACAAAAAGACAGATTAGATCCATCCGACATTGAATTTATTTAATAAATAAATAAATTATAGATTTATTTAAAAAAAAAAATAAATAAATATGAAATAAAAAAATTCTTGTCCAAAGAAACATAACAATTTTGATTGTTTTAAATTACGTTTCATATTAATAATTTATTATCTATGAATGAAAGTATTAAACACCAATTAAAATAATTATTTTACATCCATTTTTGCGAAGAAAAATAATATATTTATATAATTTTTTTTATAAATGCATGGATTTGTCTTAGTTGAAGCTACCTAATGAAACATATTGTCAACAATTATATAATTGGTCAAATCTTTATGAAGATTTGCAATTATGCATCCATACATATTTATTAATAAAATACAATTCATTTATTTACGATAATTATTAATTAAATTTAAATAAGGGCTATAATACAAATAATTATATACAAATAGGCTTTGAAGAAATTGGTTTAAGTTTAGTTTACGTTTTCATTTAGAGATATTTGCAGGGAAATGAGCTGAAAAATAAATTCAGCCAAGTCAATTTTCAATAAGTAAAACAAAAGAATCACCGGTTAGATTCGTTTCAGTTCATTTTTCACAAATGAAACCGAATTGTTCTTTTGTTTTCTGACAGTAATTTATTTATCACTAAAACGATTCATATTAAAGCTTACTTGCCTAAACATCTCACTCAAGAAAACGTCTGTCCTCATAACTTAACGGGATCAGATTCTAAGACCCGTATTCTGAAACGCTTATAGAAAAAAAATCTTTTTATGTTCGATAAAGTAAATAATAAACCCAGAATTGATCGAGATATTAAATTGTATTGCATGTACGATTCGCTCTGGAACAGATTTAGAGAAAAGACCATTAAAAAATCTACTTAGTATTTATTATTAAGAATTTCTTACCTCCATTCAAAAGCTAAGAAATTTTATGTGTGCGCATTGTCATTATTTAAAATTTTTTTAAATTGGAATAATTTTAAGCCCGAAGACAAAAAAGAATTTCAATATCTTGATAAAAGAACATTCTTATTAAAGAAAATATTTTCTACATTTCTGAATACGGGCCAAAACTTCAGAACAATACGAATAGAGAAGTTTAAAGTTTCTAATTTGCTGTCATTATATAATAGGAACGTGTTATAATACAGCATTGGTTAAGCCATGAATAATTAAGTTTCAACATCTCAGGGAGTGTCTACGGACTCGAGACGTTGTCGTCGCAATTCTCGGAAACAGGGCCGACAAACAGGAACAGCTCTCTGCGAATGATGTCCCGGCAAAGACGCAAGCTTATCTATACACCGGGTGCAGAAAATCTCCCCGCATTTCCAGCAATGATATTTCCGGCTGAAATGATCGAATGGAGTAGAGCAACTGCATTCACGGACATTGCGTAAAGTGGTCCAATCCAGGGCAACTGAACCAATTTCAGTTGCAAGCTGCTCTACGGTTAGTTGTGAAGGTGAAATGAGGATCGGTCCTGAAGGCGTATTATTCGATTCGAGAAGTTTATCGCTCAGTTGGCCACTAACGTCTCCACCGCCACTTTCGTAAGTTAATCGATTATCCACAAGACGCACCGCCTCGACAAGGCCATCTAAAGGATCTCTTAATTTGGTCCTTGAAGCTAATTGGTCCTTTACAGTGTTAATTCTCTGTAAAGAAAAGAGTTAGAATATTAAAATTTATAATTATTTTATTTTTTATAGAAATTATGTCGATTTTTTTTAGAAATATTACAGAAGAGATTAAGGTGCCCGTCTTGAAAAACCGTTAAACGACGAATGAGAAGCTGGTTACTCTAGGGGGCAAGAGGTGGCGTTAGTTCTCCCCATAGGGAAACAAGCGTTTTATTCCAAAGATTCCAGCTGATTAATTGAGGGTAAAAAATTAATTATTTTTTAACACAAAGATTACTAATTTAATTATCTATAAGATATAGAGCGCATTTTTCAAAAATATATTTTATTTAATGTGATTAATCTAAAAAAAAAAGTTTTTTTTGAAAATCAAAAAGAGGGCTTCTATAACTTGTAGATATTTTAAATAACTTTAATTTAAAAAAAATTTAAGATCGATAGAAACTCTCAAAATTAGCAGATCGCGACGCGCACCTTAAAAATTAAGAGAGGTCATTTCTGTGTTGTATTAAAGTTCACAAATTTATAAAAAATATAATTATTTTGGCTTAAAATTTGAACAGTGGCAGCCAGGAGGTTTCTCTAAATCAATGAAACTCCCAAAAATTCGCGACGTTTCGATCCAAATTTATTCGACCATCATCAGGCAACCAGGAGTTTAAATTTATTTTATTTTTTTTAACCCTTTTCGGCTACAGAGGCCATTTAGGGGTTAAATATATTTATATAAATATTTCAGTAATAATATCGATGGCTACCGGGGGCGTTCCACACGCTGATTGCTCTGGGTCACCAACCCGAGTTTTTCGCTGCGCTTGGCATCACTTAACCGTAACGAGTGTGGTGTGGTGATTGTTGCTCTTCTTCGTGGCCAGGGCCCCCGGCAGGAGTTTATATTATTAATATTCATTTATATATGACAACTCCTGATTGCCTGATGATAGTCGAATCAATTTGGGCCAAAACGTCGCGAATTTTTGGAAGTTTCTTTGATTTAGAGACACTTCTTCCTGGCTGCCACTTCCTGCCATTGTTCAAATATATCAACCACTTCCTCAAATTGATATTATAAGCACATTTCAGGAAACAGCACAATCATATCAGTTTATTTTTCCAATTTTTCTTATTTACAATATTCAGTAGGCAAGCTTGGGGTTTTGTAAATCTCACTATTTTTTCTTTAAACACTCACACTTTTTTCCCACTCACACTCACACAGTCTTTTCGGCAACTTAGGCCATATAAAACTTTTTTACGATAATCGTTATTTTCGTTATTTATGAATAAATCAATTAGGGGTCTTATAGTTTCAGATGATAGAAAGAGCAAGTGAATACGAACCTTAGTAAGTAATTTAATATGGTCCTCAAGTGAAGAGCTATGATCGCATGTGGCAAGAAGCAAATCGCCTAGGTGTTCTCGAGGATGCACACCAGACTCAAAACGACAATACATCCCTCGCCAGAAAAGAATAGATTGAGGCGCTAAATTTGGTGTCATTAAACCTTCCCAGGATTTATAGAGCGGGTTGAGATATTCATTCATGTGATTGGCCATATAACCCCAGAGAGAAAATGTGCGTTCGTACAAACGCAAATCAAGTCTATCTTTTTCACAATTGCCCACAAATGTACCATATTGGCACGAGTGTACATGATCGTGTAACGTAAGGAGAAAACGTTCGTTGAATTGAAATGCCGAAGGAAATTGCCGAGTGAGCTGCCAGACACAATCGATAAATTGCGTAAAAACAGGAGACACTTCTTTGTTTCCATCTTCCCCTAAATGGCCGCATCGCTCGCTGAATTTATGTCCGAAAGCGAGCCAGTCTTTTTCAATCAGAGCCTATAAAAAAAGAATTTATTTCTTTAGTTAAAAAGAAACGAAATAAACAAAATGAAAGTAGCGGAAAAAAGGTCAAAGGGTAAAAAAATGAAATGAAATTTTTAATGACTCTGGGGAAATTAAAATTCATATTAATTAAAAAAAGACTTTAAAGAGAGAATATTATAATAATCCTTCGGGAAATAGTTATTAATATTTTTTTTTTCATTCATAAATTTAAAAAAAAAATTAATAAATATTTACAAAATTAAGTATCTTTTAAGGTCTAAGAATAATAAATATAAAAATTGAACCTGGAAGCCTTGGATGGACCTATAGTAAGGATCGAGGAAGAGCCCAGCAACGGAACAGACTTGTGCTGTGCGGTCCCAACCGTCAGAGCAGTGGACCACGACACTAACACCCTGATGAATGGCTAGCGCAATGGACCAGCTGGTTTCCAAAACGGCTCTGATATGACGAAGCCATCCGCTAGCCTCAAGCCCAGAAAGGAAGGCAGACATCGTGGGAGATTTAAGTTCACAAGCTAGAAAAAAATTAAATGAAAATATTAAAAAATGCAAGAATGCGGCGAGGAAAAAAAAATAGGCATTAGTAGAGTCGAAAAGTATTGGATTTTTATAGAATTAAATTTATAACCTTCTTGAACGATAAATTGTTTAGGCGAAAAAAATATGTATGGGAGAGTAGCGACGAGTTTTGATAATCAGTAGATGTATTCAAACTCAAAATCACCCGGGGAAGAGGGCGAGGGATAATTATATTTTTTTTTTAAACACTCACACTTCACCTAGTCTTTTCGGCAACTTAGGCCATATAAGACTTGGACGATAACCGTTATTAATGTATTTATATATGGACCCTATTATGCAATGGTGTGTCAAAGACCAAAAAATTCAAAATTGAGTTAAGCACGGAATATTGTTTCAAATGCTTTAATTAATAGTATTTTTTATGAAATATGTCCTAAAAAAATTTATATTTAATGTTAATTGCACAATTGACAAGAAAAATTATATATATATATTTTTTTTTTTCATAAAAAAAACATTCACACTTTTCCTCATTCACACTCACACTCACACACACATTTACACAGTCTTTTCGGCAACTTAATCCATTTAAGACTTTGACGATAACCGTTATTGATAATATATACATATTAGGGGTCCAGGCATTCTTATTTAAGCCATTTGGTATCCAACCTCTACACCAAACCCCGAGGGCGAAAAATTATATATAATCCAATGTAAACAAAAAACTTTATAGTTGATTTTCTCAAAACTCGATGTTTGGTCTTTGACACACCATTGAATAACAGGGTCCATATATCAGAGTGGTCGTTAAAAATTAAATTTTTTCCTACGCCCCAAAAAAATGATGAAAAAATACGGGGAAATTTTTGTTTTTTGATTTTAAACAAAAAGAACATGTGTCGCAAGCTGATTTAAGTTCATTTTTTCATAAAATCGTAGTTTTAATAAATAATTGTAACTTTCTTAAAGTACGAAATCGTTCATATTTCTGGAAAAATTACGTTTGTAAGTCTTAAATTGTTCACTAAATCGAGTTTATGAGTTTATTATTGAGAATATCTCCATAAATATAAACTTAATAAAATAATTTGAGGAGACCTTTTTTGTAGAGAATTGAATTGCCTACAAAAAAGTCCTCATAACTTTTCTCAAATCTGAATATTCCAAGAGATATTTGAAAAAAAAAAAAAACGACTTTATGAAAAAATGAACTTAAATCACCTTGGTATACAAGGTAGATGCGCTACCAACTACACCAAGCCCGAGAACCCATAAGGCTTAATTATAATTTAACATTAACACGATGTTTTCTTGCAGAATTTGTCCCTCCTCCCCTCACAGAACGCCTTTCACTTTTCGCTAGAGGCGCCTTTCATCGGTTACCAGGCTTCGCGTCTGAACACCTATTGATGCCTACTCTTCAGGCGCTCAGTCAAAGAATTGAAACGAATCACAATTAAATATACCAAATAACCTAGTGTTTATTTTGTATATTTAATTTTAATTTACAAAATGTTTCAACGAGAACCGAAAAGTTTAAATCTTAAACAAATCACATTGAAGAGGTACTAATTATTATATTTCTACTCAATTTTACTGGCTGTATTATCCGTTTTTGAATTTTCAACAATTGCTTTTGTCAAGCCTTTATTCGAATTGCTATTTTTGTCTCTAATTTTTGATGACCTCGATGTGAAAATAAAAATTTATCCAAAGAATTCTTTCTCCTAATCTGTGATCTTATCTTCTTAATAATATTTGCACATCTATTATGTAAAGTGCAAATACATAAAATCGTTTTCCTGATTTCAATCTCGGAAATACAACACAAAATAAATTTAAAATTAAAATGTTTAATCGTAAGGAAAATAGAAGGGCAGTCAGGAGAATAAAAAATTATTTTAATTCTTTTGGTCGACGTTTCGGTCGCCAATCGCGTCCTTCTTCAGGACCAAACGTTATAAAACACAGTAAAAAAACAAAAACAAATGTATGGTAGAGTGACACAGAGTTTTGATAATCAGGAGTGCTTACGTTTCAATAATTTATAATTATTTTTTATTATAAAGCAGGGGGTAGGAATTCGAAAGGTTTAGGGCCCATTGCCTCCTCCCGCGCCTCTTCGGCGTCTATCAGGAAGGAGAAAAGATTATTTTGACAACTTTCACCTTCTTCAGGTGGACAAATATGACGATTTCTATTAATGCTTATAATTTTTCCCCCTCAAAAAATTTAATAAATATTATTTTTATTTACTTTCAATAAGTTTAGATAAACTAGTCCGCATCACATGAATATTTTCAATTCCTAAGAAATTGAATTTGATATTTTCATAAAAATTTTCATTTTCATATCCTTTTCCAGCTGCTCGATTAGCCATTGCATTTATCTAAAAAAAATTTTTATTTATAAATGAAAAGATTGAAATTATTTTAAATATTGATTGACAATTACTTACTCGTGGTCTGGTATCAACTACAAGCATATAAGTCGAATTCGGATTGGTACGAAGAATACAATTGAGCATCTGCTCATCTTCAAGGCACCGAGCACTGAAACCTGACAACGGTTGACTACATCTACATATAGATGCCTACAAAGAAATTCAATCATTTAATATAAGAGATACCTTTATAAATAATAAACACGGAAAAATATAAAAAAATACCTTATTTTCATGGAGATAAGTAAGGACTGGTAAACGTCCTTTACTTCGGAATCGTGAACTTCCAAGTAATACCGAAGTGGTCGCTTTTGCAGGCACGTATAAGGATCTCGGATAAGTATCGCAAAGCTAAAATAAAAAATAAGAAAATATGATATAATTTAGAGAGAGAGAGAGAAATGAGAAGATACAAGCTGCCCAAAACTAGGCAAGATGGATCTTTTATAATTGAACTTATTCTTCAAGCGACATTTTTCTTAAACTAACCATTTTTTTTTTCCTCAAAATGGAATATTACTAATTTTTGGTAAGAGGACGAGGGTATTCAGGAAAACGCATAAATGTATAGTTTTTTTTTCTTTATTAATTAATCGAAAGAACAGGAATGAAAACAATCTTGTTTTTCTGAAGAGCAAATTTAAATAAGTTTTCTGCATTTGACGTTGATTTCAAGAAAACATAAAATTCTTGAGAAGATTTCTTACAATTTACTTTGGTAATTGATATTGCTTTAAGAAATGTGACTTAAAACTGTTTTTTTCGCTAGTCCACAACTTATTTATTTGAGAAAGGAACCTTTCTAAGGATGTATTGATATTAGCGCCGGGCAAAAATATTTATTATATACATTTCAGAGTCTCCTAGTGGTGTTTGGGGTTTACGGGACATTCTAAAAAATGGGACTTATGGTCACATTAGATGGAGTCTAATTTAAGGGATACGTTTCCCGTTCGGAATTCAGGTTCTCAGCTCACTGAGCTCTTTGCGTCCTCTACTGGGTGAGAAACTATCTCCCCATTTCCTACCCAGGAGGAGGCTTTGGCTTTTAGTCGAGTACGAGTTGTATTGGCACTTCAGATTCGTAATCCACAGTTTATCCGGTTAGCTGTTCTCCTCATCATTATCATCATATCTTCTGCCTATTACAGATCCGTTAGTGGCAATTCTTCCTTCTCCATTCCTCTTTTCCTGAGATTTATTCCTCCGATTCCTCAAGTCAACAATACAATTTAATATTTAATTTAAATATCCGACAAAAGTTAGGAGTTGAACCACCGATCCACCGATTTGTAATCAGTGTATCCTAACCACTAGATTAGGGTTGGTAGATTCGGAGGCTGAATCGATTATCGATTTTCGATTTTTAAAATCGAAACCAAATAATCGATTTTTTTAAAAATCGATTTTTGCCTTAAAAAAATCGATTTTAATCGATTTTCGATTTTTTTGCAAAAAATCTTTCACTATGCCCATAAGTTGATTTTAAGGTTCTGCTTACGATTTCCAAGCGGTTTGTGGAACAAGAAAAATAGAACGTTGCATTACTGATGCCCAAATCAATTTATTCAGTCTTTATAACTTCTTTAAAGACCAACACATTGTATATGGTATAACATATTTAGTCTTTATAACTTAAGTTTTAACGTTATAACGTAAATTTTAACAAACCAAGAGAACTAAACATCAGCTTCTATATTTCTCAAAAAATATGGTGGGACTCGTCGCACAGCACAACTTTCTCTTATCTTCAGTAAGCGAAAGTTGTGTTCTGTGCTTGTCAAACCAGATTTTTGTGTGGACATATATTTAGGTTCCGACAGTAAACTTAAGGTACATTTGAATTCAAGATTTTTTCTAAAACACCCTTTTTTCTCATTCACACCACATTCACACAGTCTTCTCGGCAACTTAAACCATTTAAGACTTTTACGATATACGATATCCGTTATTGATAATACACACATATTAGGGGTCCAGGCATTCTTATTTAAGCAATTTGGTATCACTACACCAAGCCCCGAGGGGGAAATATTTATATTTTGTTACCATTGCAACAAATTCTCCTATCTTTCCTATGAAATACAAGAGTAAAGTGTACTTCAAAATGAGAATATACATTTTAAAAAGCATCTAAAAAATAATTGATTTTTGAATTTTAATCAAAATCGTTGGGGTTATTTTTAAGAAAATCAAAAAAACCTGAAAAACTACCTCAGTAAAGTACTAGTACATTTTGGCCAATTTTAATGAACCGCTTATTTTCTCGCTCCAGGGGGTGTCTATCTTAAATTCCAACGTCATAGCTCAAATCCTTCAAGCTTAAAATTGAACACAGACGGACAGATCATGTCGCTAAAATCACTTTGTTGGAAAATCGAAAATCGAAAATCGGCCGTCAAAAATCGATTTTTCGATTTTTTCAAAACACTGAATCGATTTCGATTTTAATCGAAAATCGAAGCTCAAAATCGATTTTCGATTAAAATCGAAATCGATTCGACCAACCCTACACTAGATCACAGCACGGCATTCGGATATTTAAACTAGCTGAGATCACTAACTTAGTTTTCGGGAGAATCTAACTAAAATACGAAGCCTCAAATTTCTCCGTCAGCCATGCGCAATCTCGATGGTCTTAATGAGAAGGAGAAATTTGAGGCTTCGTCGATTCTCCCGAAAACTAATTTAGTGATCTCAGCTAGAATAAATATCCGAATGCCGCGCTGTGGTCTAGTGGTTAGGGCACACTGAGTACAAATCGGTGGATACGTGGTTCAACTCCCGGCGACACACCCTAACTTTTGTCGGATATTTAAATTAATAAATATTGTATGATTTTTCTTCTCGGATATATGAACGTGATTATATATAATACTTAAATATTATGTATATGATTTCTTATTAAATAATTTTTTTCTTATATTTCCTCTTATTCTGTCCTTCTATCCTTCCAATACATCTCTGATCAAACTATTCCTTCCCATTCCATGCAGTTCTTTTTTCTCTGAATTATATTTTTGAGCAAACTTCAGTCGTCTTCTTAATACTTTGCCCGACACTATACGTATATTTAACATTTTTATCCAAATCTAAACTTCCAAAGCCTCCTTTCCTGATCTCCCTTCAGCGATGTCCACGCCCCACAACCTTATTAGCATACCCTGGTATTCCGAAAGAAACCTTTGACCAATTTTATTTTCAAATCTAATTCCATTTAACTGCTCAAAATCCTGTTATTCTTGTTAAACTCATTCTTTGTCATTGCGATCCTTGCCTTTATTTCTCTTCCGCTCTTGCACACTTTTTTACTTTATGTCACAAACAAGTTGTTTCTAAGGGGTCATATTATTAAAGGTTAATTAATTTTCCGCTTGTTCGAGCAGATATTAAATCTGCTAGAGTGCCGTCACACTTATTTTATTTAAACTTATTATTTAAATCATTTAATATTTGTAGAATACAGACCAGGACCAGGGCAAACTCTGTGTGAATTTTTTTTTTTTATAAAATTCATATCCTCATTGTCTGCTTTTTTCTCTCACTCTCAGACTGGTTAATACGGGAACTTTATTATTTTACTATTTACATTTCGAGACAAGTTAAATTTTATTTTTTAAATTTGTTTAACGTCTTTTTCGGAATCTAAGGCCATTTATATCCCCATCCCTATTTATTTCAAATGATCGTAGCCACTTCAAATGAGATAAATTTTTCTCGCTTGGAACGGGCAAATTTTATTTTAAAACAAGTGTTTTTCGGAATGCAACTTTAAATTACTGAAAGTAAGAGAATGTTTGTTATGCGACCAGTCACACCAGATTATCCCCTCCGAAAAACTCCTCTGGATCCACCCTTGTCAATGAGTTTGGAATTAATCTAATGAAATGGAAGGGTAAAAAAAAAAAAAAATTGATTGATATTTTATTAAACTCATAAATGAACTGACATCGATTCGCTTCAAGTGACTAATTAAAAAACATATTGGAAAGTTTGTAAATAAATGATTGGTTTTAATTAAATTTTTGATTAATAATCTTTCACCTTCAAAATGGAAATATATCTTTAAACGAGAGGGAGATCATTAGCAGAAGCGAGAGGGAGTGTTAATTTTTCCCAATTCATAAAAGCCTAGTCAGTGAAATTTTTCGTCTTCAGCAGTCGATTGATTTTTGTGGTGTATTTGGGATTTCCTGATTTCTACATTTAGATATATATTATGAGGGTGGGAACTGACAGGGGGCTTTACCAGTACTTGTTGAAACGGACAGATTTACTATTTCATTTACATAGAACAAGTGATGTTGATATGAAGAGAATAATTTATGAATAATAAACATCAGGGCATGTTCTCATCAAAATGTGTTAATTCAAATTTTATGCATAATTTCCATTTCATACAATTATTATATTATTGGATAAAAAAAATAAAGATAAATTTTTTTGTTTTTATAAATTGAACATCGAAATAAATAATTAAAAAAATTACAAGGTTTATACATTAGGGGTATGACTTTTTTACAACCTCGGATCCCTGTATCATAACTTGATGAACTTTTACTTAAGATTAAATAAAATCTTACTTTCAAGGTGATTTGATAAAAAAACGTCACGCACAAAATGATTTGAAAATTTTATATATCAGATTTTTTTGCCAATTTTTTGAAGTCACTCTAAATAGATATAAATGTGTACTCAAGCTTTAGACTCACTTATATAGGGTCATTAAAGGCACAAGGAAGTCAAATATTCTAGATAAGGTCATTGCTGAGGATGAAACTCAGTGGGGGGTTGTCCTTGTTGAGGGAGGAGTCTTAGTAGATTACTTCCATATCTTTGAGTGCACTGCACGCTCACAGCATTGATTGTTTCGGGCAATGTTGATTGGAAATCATCTATTTTCCAGTGGATTTTCAAGCAATTGAGCTCTGATGATGCCGAGTTGCAGATAGTTCATCAAAATCTTAAACGCGAAACCATTGGCTGCTGATTAAATGATCAGCCCCTTAATAAGAAATGAATGGACAAATTTTGCGCAACCTTTTACGGATTTCAGGCATCAGAATAAACGCAAGAAGGGCTTGAATGGCACGAAAGGTCCAGCGTGCATTGCTGATGTTTGAGATTTGTTCAAATTTCACGAAGAGATTTCATTTCTCTCAGCGAAGTGACCGAAGACACGAGTGAGGTGGTAAAGAAACTTCATGTCGTCTCTTCAGCCACCTGTTTATTTAATTTTAGTTTTAATGTTGCTAAAGGCTCCTTTCAATTTATTATAATTGTTAATCAAATCCTGCACAAAGAAGTAGTGGATGTTGGTGATTTAGTCAACTTAGGGAGTTCATCTCACATGAGAACACGTAGGCCTATAAAGATTCAGCACATAGAGCTGGCAACTAATACGCTTGGGTTTGGGGTACCTTTTTCTTCAAACATTTGCTGCAGTCGATCAACGCCTGTCTTTTATTTAGAATAATAAAAAAATACTACAATTTGCTTTTTTAAATAGAATTTATATAGTTTATCATTAAATCTTTATGAGAAAAAACAAAATATATATTTTTGATTTTGGCTTACCCCTTCCAAAAGGGTTACTTACCCCCCCCCGGGATTTTCTAGAGCCTTATGAAAGTTATAATTAACACCAAATTAAGCAAATTAAGCTAATTAAAACTCAACTACCCGCTTTGTACACCTCCCTTATATACCGGCTTATACAAGACTGCGTCTAATCAACCTAAAATTTCAAAGTGGTTTGTGCGTGACCTTTTTTTTTATTTTAATGGAATAAACGTCATTTTAGTCATTAATAGGCAAAAGTTCATTGAGTCGTGATACAGGAAATCTTTTTTTAAAAAAAAGTCGAAAAGTCATACCCCTATTATACATATAGGCTCGGTGCACATTGAGCCGCTGGTAGTAGGGTGGATCGAAAAAAGTCAAGTTTTCAATTCAGAGTTGCTATAGTGCGGAAAAGTTGAGGTTGGTAAATACAAGAAAAAGAAAAAAAAATTTGTTGAAATGGGACTTCATCTTCCAATCGAGCCGAAAGTTTCATAAAATTTGTGGAAATCTTAATTTTTTAAAATTTTATATTAGGCCTATTATTAACTAATCAAGCGAAGAGCTGCACACTTGGCATGCAACTCAAAATCAACAACTTTTTGGCCTCACAAGATTATTTTCCAAACATAATAAATGTGTCCAAAAATAACGAATTTCGTTAAACTTCTATGAACTTGCGCGATCGGAAAATAAACTTCTAGAGACAAACAAATTTTTTTTACTGTGCTTGATGTAAAAAAATTTTGCTATAGGAACTAAAAATACAAACAAAAAATTTAAAAAAATTAAGATTTTCACTAATTTTATGAAACTTTCGACAGAAATCCGATTTCAAATTTTTTTTTTTGTTTTTCTTGTATTTACCAATTGCAAATTTTCTGAATTCAAAACTTGACTTTTTTCGATCCACCCTAGTGTGTAGTCCAGTTCAGGACAGCCCAGCGCAGCAGTTCTGCGCTGTCTCACACGTGTGGAGCTGACACAGGAACTGTACGGCACGTATCACTTAGGATTTGGTTTGTTTTTTAAGCAAATACACATCTGGCTTTGTCAAACTTTGCGATAAAACTTCACATTCGTGGTGCCTTGCGCTGTGCGAACTGCGGAATATGTTGCGGCTGATATTAGCATATCAACCACAATACGGTTTGACGTCACACTGGGTGAATATTTATTTATTTATCTTCATATAACATATCAACCAATTTGAAATTAATTTGGAATATAATCTTAAAATGATCCGACACCTAAGATGACGTCATATGGCTCAAAGGATACCTTATATTAACCCTTTTCAAAAGTGTCCTCTCTCTCAAGTTCTTAACTGGTGATGACAGCCTAATTATAATAAATTTAAAATTTGAATGAAAATTTAAACAAAACAATTCTAAAAGAATGAAAATGTTTATTCTTTAAAAAAAAAAAGAATAACGCGTATTAAAGCAAATAGCGTTCATGTACAATTAATATGAATGTAAATTTATGCGAGACTATTTTTAAAGGAAATTGGATGGTTTAACTTTTCAAATTATTCTTTAAAAAAAAAAAATACCTCGTAATCCTTGTTTAACATGGTGAGGCTCCATTGGTCGTTTGGTACTCGCATTCTCTGAAATTCCGATTGAAGATCAAAAAAATTCCAGCCAGCATTTTTCGGAATGTCTTCTGTACTGGCGGTGTAATGGAAGCAATATAAATCTTCTATATGAACTGCAATTACGAATAAAAGATAGTCAATGAATTTGAATATTCACTTTTTTTTTTATAAAAGATTTTAATATTATTACCAGGCTGCGAAAGTTGATTTAGTGTCGTATAAATCTCGTGGCAATCTCGTTCTTTAGGAATTACAAACGTAACAGAGAGAAATGTTTTGCAGCGAATTTGTAGAGGAGATCCAGCTGTTGTCAGAGGCAATTTATCCACGCTTGCGATGTGCATGTATAAGATCTAAAACAAAATAACAAATTTAAATTATACTAAGTACGTGAGAAATTAATATTTGGGAGGGGTCGTTCATTTCGGAGATTAAATCATCAAATTATAACTTAATTGAGGGTCTCATATTATAAAAAAAAAAAAAAAAAACATTCAAATGAAGTAATATTCTGTAAGTAGTTTTAGGAAAAATGACCATAATTATTTTTAAATTAATTTTTTTTTATTTAAACATCGGTTCAATAGACTTCATAGGTGATAACATTTATTTAAATTTTTTGAGTGGAATTTATAGGGATACTAGTGCAATGATCATTCCTCTCACAAAAATTCGAAATAAAATTTTAAAGAAATGTGGAAAAATGAGGTGCCAAGATAGTCCAGCTTTACTAATAAAAGATAAAATTTCAAAACTGTTATAGGAATAATTAAAATAATAACGAATTTTCAAAAAATTATTTAATCTCTCGACTATAGATTTCGGCACGATGTACCATCATCAGGTCGGCTAAAAATGTGAAAATAATTACATTTGTATATTAAATTTGTATATTAAGATTGATACTGTATATGACAATGTTAATGTATAGGGTTTTATGTATATATAGGTTTACAGGCTTATCTACAAAATTTGATTTGAATTTATAAGAATTTTTATGATAATTTTGTCATATATCAATCTTAATATACAAATGTAATTATTTTCACATTTTTAGCCGACCTGATGATGGTACGTCGAGGCGAAATCGATAGTCGGACCCTCGCCTTTTCTTCTTAATTATGAAAAGAAAATTTTTTTTTTTTTTAAACATTCACACTTTTTTCTCACACACTCACATTCACACAGTCTTTTCGGCAACTCAGGCCAAGCCAGACGAGGGGGTCCAGGGGGCGGAGCCCCCTGTCTACAAGCAAAGGCTGGCGCCACGGGTTCTCATAATTAAGAAAAGGCGAGGGTCCGCCGCAGGCGGGCCCGAGCAACTGGAGGGGGTCCAGGGGGCGAAGCCCCCGGGTAGGCACGAAGCTTGCTGAAGGCGGGCGACGCGGCTAGTATTATAATAAATGTTTATATCAGGCGCCTGTAAGAAGTAAGCGCGCTTTACTCTTTTGTTTACTCGGTTGCCTAACCTCTAGGCGCTCTCTTGATTTTTAGTTTGAAAGAAAAAGTTTTATCAAAGGTACCCTAACAGCACAAAATATTGCAGCAATGTTGCAGAAATATTGCGAATCTTGGCAACATTGCAGCGGTAATATTCACAAAACTAGAATATTGCATCAATGTTGCTGCAATATTGTAATATTGAGAAGATTGAATATTTGGTTGGGTAGTTATTTAAGGGACTGAACGCTAAAAAAAACGTTATGAGTAAAGATCGGACAAAAAAAGCATGAAAATATGAAAAAGAAGTGCTTAAAAAAGCATAAAAATTTGGATACCAAATGGCTTAAATAAGAATGTCTGAACCCCCAATAGATATATTCATTACAACGGTTATCGTCAAAGTCTTATATGGCCTAAGTTGCCGAAAAGACTGTGTGAATGTGAGTGAGATAATATAAATATGTACAATAGCCTAATAAAAAATGTTTTTTTTTTAAACACCACTTTTTCTCATTCACACTCACATTCACACACATACACACAGTCTTTTAGGCAACTTAGGCCATTTAAGACTTTAAACGATACTCGTATTTATATAATAAAAATATATTTATTTGGGGTCCAGGCATTTTATTTAAGCCATTTGGTATCCAAATGACTTAAATAAAATCATCGGACTACCTGGGGTCCGAACCCGTGACGTTTGGTATACGAGGTTAGCACGAAGCCCCGAGGGCAAAAAATGTTTTTAATGAGAAGGATGCAAATGATTTTGGGAAAAAATTTGTATCTATATTTTAATATAAATATCTTTAAAAGCATACTTTGGTAGACAACGAACCAAATAATTTTATAAAAATATCTATACTATATATAAACGATTAATGTGTGTGTGCCATTAGGCGTAGAGACATGAGCGATGGCTCATTTGATCCTCGAGGGGTGAGGATGATGCAGAAAAGGAGAGGGTCCGCCGCAGGCGGAGCAGCCGCGAAGCGGCTGCGACCGGCTGGTTCGATTATATAAAATTATACCTCAAGAAAGATGTATAGCTCTCTTGGGTTTCAATTGTTCTCACTTAATAAATAGATTATTGAGAAAAACAGAATTTATGATATGAAAAAAAAAAAAAAAAAATTACCCATGTTTCTTTTTTCGCTTCGGGATCGACGAAAATTAGATTTGTAGTTGTTAAGTAGAGTGTGCCAAGCGAGGGTTTGCGAGAATTATAGCGATCAAGCATCCGAACACCTTCAACCTGAAAATTAAAAGTTTAAATATTAATAAAAAAAAAAAAAGAAAAGTGAAAATGATATTCGAAGGTAAAAAGGTTTTTGATGATATCGAGAAGAGGAGGAAATTAAAGTTGGGAATTGAAAATGAGAAATGTGAGCAGCAATCAAGCTCTTTGATAGAGCGAGATGTAATTTCAATATTGATTTATATTCTAGAGTAAACGAGAGTCGCCTTTGATTGAAACAGTTTCAATAAAAAAAAAAAGTAAATAAATTAAGGCAAAAAGTTTTTGTGAAAAAAAATCTTTTTTTTATTGAGATGATTGAAAGAAAAAAATGTTATATAAATAGTAAATTAAAGAGAATAGAGCCTCTGGATTGGCACAGAAGCCCCGCAACTTGGTAACGAATTAGGAAATTTAAAATATAGTAGAGAAGGTGGAAATATGGAGGCATAGCTGTTTACAAAACAATTACCCCTCATTATTTGACTTGGCCAAGCTTGGTTAAGTCAAATAATGTTTATAAAGGAAACAGCTAAGCTGAATTGTTGAGATTTTTTTGTCTAGAAAAAAACTCGAGGTCTTTATCTAGATAAAGCGTTTTCAAAATTGATATACAGGTATATCGAATATGTTTTTATTATTTTCAATTTATTCTAAAGATGTCGATGGGAAAGGTTTTAGGTCCATTTGTTTCCTTTCAATATTTTGAAATCTTGTAATAAAGACTGGTGTGACTGGTAGCACAGCACAACTTTCTCTAACCCTTCGGCAAGAGAAAGTTGTGTTCTCTGCTTGTCACATCAGATTTTTTACATGTATTTAGTTTCCGACAGTACGATACATTCGATTTTCAAGATGTAAAATTTATAAGTATGGCAAAATATTTATATTTTGTTACCATGGCAACCATTTCTCCTATCTTTTCTATGAAGTACAAGAGTAAAGTTGTCTTCAGAAGATTTCATTGGCAAAATGAGAATATACATTTTATAGATAATCTAAAAAATAATTGATTTTTTAATTAAAAAAAAAAAAAAAAATCGTTGGAGCGAATTTAGAGAAAATCGAAAAAAACTGAAAAAGTGCATCAGTAAAGTACTAGTACTCTTTGCCAAAGAGTCTTTGGTCGATTTTGTTCAAAAGCTTCGTGTCACGTCCCAGGGGGGTGCCTAACTTAAATATAAAATATCAACCTCGAAGCTCTTTACGTTCTTGAGATATGTCGCGAAAACCAATTTTTTGGATTCAGGGGACCTCAAAACTGTATATCGATCAAAATCTCGACATCGAATTTTTGACATGAATCCAATACTTTCTATATATATTAACATATATATAGAGGTAAGAGAAAGTAACAATGGATCATCTGAGAACTAGGGTCCGACCGAAACAAGATTTTCAGCCGAAACGAACCGAAACCGAATATTCGGCCTCAACCTTAGTTTCGGCCGAAACCGTAACCGAAACCGAAACTTGTATTTCCTATAAAATTTTTTTCATTTTACCTTTTTTTTTTTTTGAATTTTTTTCCCTCCCGTGAAAATCATTTTTACCTTTTTTTAGGGAGACTAAAATTTTTTCTCCTTCAAGTGCAAATCATTTGACCTTTTTTTTAAGACTCAAGTTTCGGCTCTTTGGCCGAAACCGACACTACGGCCGAAACCATGATTTTTGGCCGAAACTGGCCGAAACCGAATATTCGGTCGGTTCCTACTGAGAACACTACGAACGAAAATGGGCTCCAGTAGAGAAACATTTGGTCATATTCCAATTCGTCCGTTCAATGGTCGAAAATTCTTTCGGTCAAACAGGGTTTCAGAGGACGACGAGCCTAAATGCTTGTTCTATGAAACCGGAGTCAAAGATGTAATTTTATTGGTCTTTAAAACTTTTCTTTTTTTACTTTCTCTTACCTATGTATATATGTAATATATATATAGAGAGAAAGTATTGGATTCATGTCAAAAATTCGATGTCGAGATTTTGATGGGTCTTCACGTTTTGAGGTCCCCTGAGTCCAAAAAAGTGGTTTTCGCGACATGGTCTGTCTGTGTGTGTGTGTGTGGGTGGGTGGGTGGGTGTGTGTTCAATTTTAAGCATGAAGGAATTGAGCTATGAGGTTGAAATTCTATATTTAAGTTAAACACCCCCGGGACCGGAAAAATAAGCTTTTAATCAAAATCGGCCAAAGATTACTAGTACTTTCTGATGTAATTTTTCAGTTTTTTCGATTTTCTCAAAATTTGCTCCAACGATTTTTTTTAAAATTCAAAAATCAATTATTTTTTAGATGCTCTTTAAAATGTATATTCTCATTTTGCGATTGAAATCTTCTGAAGACCACTTTACTCTTGTACTCCATAGAAAAGATAGGAGAAATGGTTGCCATGGTAACAAAATATAAATATTTTCCCATACTTATAAATTTTACATCTGAATTCATCATATGTTCCGTACTGTCGGGAACTAAATATATGTCGACACAAAAAATCTGGTGTGACAAGCACAGTACACAACTTTCGATTACCGAAGGTAAGAGAAAGTTGTGTGCTGTCGCCAGTCACACCAGATTTTTTTTCTTTAAATCCTATTAACCATTGATTGATTGAATGATTGATGCATTGTAGGATTTCTCTGCACTGCGATCCATGTGCTCCACCAATCAATCTCACGGATACCAAAAAAAATTCGAAAAGGCCTAGATAAAGATCAGGAGGAAAAAAAGTTGTAAATATTTGTTTTTCATGAATTATTTTTGACTTGGAGAGTAGTTATATTTTTTTTCTATTAAGAATTTAAGGCTGAAACTCAAATGCTCTGGCCCGCTAGCCGAGCCCGGGCAACAATGATTTATCGCCCTCTGAACCTCGATGTCGGCGAGCTGCAGTTAACCCAAAAATATAATTTTTTAAAATAAATATAGACATGTGTGTATTTTGAAAAATAAAATGAATGAATGAATGAAATAAAAATGAAAGTCCAGTGAACTCTTATTCAAAAGGAATGAATAAATAACCAAATAATAACATGCCAAAATCATGTTATTTTTAAAGAATTTTTTTTCCAAGTTCACCGTCCTCAAACAAGTAAAATATACATGATGCCTTCGCGAAGAAAATAAGAATTTCTGATAGGCCTATTAACTAAATATACTGTATGTGACGGGAATTTTATTCTGTTTGTATACATTTTCCAGAACTTTATCTTATCTTATTAAAAAAAAAAATACTAAATGCTCAATCCATTTAAATGCATAAATAATTCCGTGTTGAAACATTTTAGTAGGAATAAATAATAGATAAAAGAGAGGAGTGAACTGGAAATCCTCTTTTCTTCGTAACATTTTCCACGCGATTCGGGAAATTTTAATCCCTTCCCTCGGGAAACGCTAGTGCTTCTCTCCAAAATATAATTAAGCGTTTGCTCTAATTCCCTTTCATTAAACGAGTAGAGCTTAAAAGTTCAATTTTAATATTGTGGAAATAATAATAATTTATATAGAGTTAGAAAAATAAATAAATGCCTGGATGGACGTTAATTCTTTTCGTTTTGGAAACATTAAATTATAAATGTGGAAGCTTTTTCTGGGATGATAAGCTTCCAGGAGCGATAGATAAAGAAAATCCTTCCCTTTTGCGTGGGAGAAGAGCGGATGCCGTCGTCCTTATTTAAGCCCATTTTTATTATTTATTATTGCATTCTCTTACCTATATATGTTAATATATAGAGAGAAAGTATTGGATTCATGTCAAAAATTCGATGTCGAGATTTTGATGGATATACACGTTTTGAGGTCCCCTGAATCCAAAAAAGTGGTTTTCGAGACATGGTCTGTCTGTGTGTGTGCCTGTGAACAAAATATCTCAAGAACGGAAAGAGCTAGGAGGTTGAAATTTTATATTTAAGTTAGGCACCCCCATGGGACGTGATCCGAAGCTTTTGAACAAAATCAGCCAAAGAGCACTAATACTTTACTGATGCACTTTTTCAGTTTTTTCGATTTTCTCAAAATTCGCTCTAACGATTTTGATTTGTTTAAAATGTATATTCTCATTTTGCCCTTGAAATCTTTTGAAGCACACTTTCATCTTGTACTTCATAGAAAAGATAGGAGCCCACGGGGCGTGGTGTAGAGGTTAGCGTGCTAACCTCATATACCAAACGTCGCGGGTTCGGACCCCAGGCAGTCCGATGATTTTATTTAAGCCATCTGGATACCAGATGGCTTAAATAAAAATGCCTGGACCCTAATATATATAAATTCATAAATAACGGTTATCGTAAATGTCTTATATGGCCTGAGCTGCCGAAAAGACAGTGCGAATGTGTGTGTGAGTGTGAGTGTGAATGAGAAAAAAAGTGTGAATGTTTTTAAAAAAAAAAAAAGAAAAGATAGGAGAAATGGTTGCCATGGTAACAAAATATAAATATTTTCCCATAGTTATAAATTTTACATCTTGAAATTCGAATGTACTTGTTAAGCAAAGCCAAGTGGTGCTGAAAATCGGGATAGGTGGCCCCCGAAAAACAAGAACATTGAATGCCCGCCGGAAACCATCGATACATGTCTATTTAAATAAATAATCAATAAATTTATAAAAGTCAAATGGCCTCTGCAGCCGAAATGACTTAAAAAAAAAAAAAATTCGAATGTACTCTACTGTCGGAAAGTAAATATATGTCGATACTCAAAATCTGGTGTGAAAAGCATAGAACACAACTATCGATTATCGAAGGTAATTATTAGGGTCCGACCGAAACAAGATTTTCAGCCGAAACCGTTTCGGCCGGCCGAAAGGTTCGGCCACTTTTTGGCCGAAACCGAAACCGAATATTCGGTCGGTTCCTAGTAATTATTATTATTATTATTTAAAATATTAATAAAATAAGCACAATTAAAAATACGTTGAGAAACACTTTTAGTTTTAAAAACAAAGAATGTTTTATTTTTGAAGTTAGTGGAGAGGGAGGGATTAGTCCATATTCTGGCTCATTTTTACTTGCAGCAAAGTACAAAGCTGATGACGGGACGCATAGCAAAATATTCATTGTTATCAGACTAACAAAATTTCATAGCTTCAGGTTTACTAGAAATGGTCGTAATTTTGACAATGGAAATTCGATTGGGAGTTCGCCATTTTGAATTTATTAAGATTTTAATGAACATTTTGTTCTGCAAACTTTCTTAAACATCCTTGCCAAAGATGAAAGCTCTAGCTTAATTATCAATAGGAGAAAACCTGATTATAATTTTTCTAAATTTTTGATCGGCCGCCATTTTGAAGTACAAAAATGACGCATAGATAATATTAAGATTAAAGCAAGTTAATAAAAGCGTTGAAAAAAAATGTTCTAATCGCCTGTTTTGCACTACTCCAACTTAAAAAATAGTAATATTTCAGTTTAATAGTAAATTTATTTTATTAATATATTAATATACGATTCTTTGAGAAAGTAAACAAATTTTATCTATGCTCTAATTACAAAACCCCTTTTTAAAACAAGTTGGACTTGCAATTATTATTTTTTTCGAACAATTTTTCTCTCCTATTGTTTTGATTGAAAGAAACACAAAGAAAATTTAATGAATAAACTTTCTTTAATAATTTCAGATAATGGATCTCAATTTTCTAAGAGTGAACGAAGAAACTAAGCTAAACTTGTTAAAAAAACTTTACTTTCAATTTTATAAAAGTTTTATCAGAAAATGGATGGGTAGATAAGAACATTTTTTTTTCAACTTTTTTATTAACTTGCTTTGAAGCATCAATATTATCTATGCGTCATTTTTGTACTTCAAAATGGCGGCCGATCAAAAAATTTGAAAGGTGATTATATCCGGTTTCTCCTATTGATAAATTAAGCTAGAGCTTTCATCTTTGGCAAGGATGTTTAGAGAAAGTTTGCAGAACAAAATGTTCATTAAAATCATAATAAATTCAAAATGGCGAACTCCCAATCGAATTTCTACAGGTAATCAAAATTGACCATTTCTAGTAAACCTGAAGCTATGAAATTTTGTTAGTCTGATAACAATGAATATTTGCTATGCGTGCGTCATCAACATGCTTTGCTGCAAGTAAAAATGAGCTCGTAGTCCCTCTCCCGCAAACTTTAAAAGTAAAGCATTACTAGACTTTAAAACTAAAAACGTATTAATAATAATATTACTAGGAACAAAACCGATGAGTTCAAATTTCAGTTTCGGCAAAAAATGGCGAGACTAGTTCAGCAAAAATACTGTTTTCGTTCTATGTGATGAATCGACATAACTCACACCAATTTTGAGCAATCATATTCCGGCAGTGCAAATACATTCGATTTTTTTAAAGTTTCGACTTGCAGAAGGTAATTTGATTTTATAAATTTGATTGATTGACTGTTTAAATAGACATGTATCGATGGTTTCCGGCAGACATTCAAATGTTCTTGTTTTTTTTCGAGAATACTATCCCGATTTTCAACTTTTTCCGGCAAGTACATTCGAATTTCAAGATGCCAAAACAACATGGGAAAATGTTTCATATTTTGTTACCATGGCAACCATTTCTCTATCTTTCTTTTTTTACTGCACACGCACACTCACACACGTCACTGTCTTTTCGGCAGCTCAGCCATATAAACATTTACGATATACGTGTTTATGGACTATATATATTAAGTCGAAAGTATTTTTATTTAAGCCATCTGGTATCCAGATGGCTTAAATATCGTTTCCATCAGGCCCGCGACGTTCATGAAGTACAAGACGAAAGTGTGCTTCAAAGTTTCAGGCAAAATGAGAATATTTTATTTTTATTTGAGTCAAAATCGTTTTGGAAAATCAGAACTGAAAAGTGCGTCAGATAGAAATTTTGTGGTGCTTCTTTATTTGATTTTTATTCCAAGAAACTTCGGATCATTTCATGAATTTAACTAAATATATATACGAACACACAATTTGTTCCTCGAAAACCCTTTTTTGATTCCGAGACCTCAAACCCCATGTATAGCCCCATCGAATCTCGACGACATGAAGTCCAATGCTTCTCTCTATATATTAACATATATAAGGTAGAGAATGCAATAATAAATAATTGGATCATAACTTCTCCCGCCGAAATTATCTCTGGAAACTTATCATCCAGAAGATTATAATTTGAATTGTTTTTTTACAAAAGCGAGACAACGTCCAAACAAGCTTTAGTTTTAGCTTTTTCTATAAATTATTATTATTTCCACAATATTAAAATTGAGAAAAAAAAACAAATACTACTTCGTTCTGAAGGAATTAAACAAATATATTATATTTTGGAGAAGGAAGCGCAAGACACGAGGAGAGTTTTTCCCGAATCGTGAAAATAATTACGAGAGAAAGAGAGTTTCCAGTTCACTTACTCATATAACATCTATTATTTATTCCTATAAATGTTTCAGCTTACAAATTATTTATGCATTTTAAAATGTTGACATTTAATATTTTTTTAATAAGATAGATAAAGTTCTGGAAAATGCCCTACAAAACGGGAAATAAAATTCCCGTCACTACATTTAGTTAATAGGCCTATCAGAAAATTCTTATTTTCTTTTCGCAGAAGAATATCATGCTATATTTTACTTGTTTGAAAGAACGGTGAACACTTTGGAAAAATTTCTTTAAAAATAACATGATTTTGGTATGTTATTATTTGGTTATTTATTCATTCCTTTTGGAAATTAGTGTTCACTGGACTTTCATTTTTATTTCATTCATTCATTCATTTAATTTTCCAAATGCGCACATATTTCTATTTATTTTTTAAAATTATATTTTTGGAGTATTCGCCGACAGGAATTTTCAGAGAACGTTAAATCATTTGTTCGCCGGAAAAACTCTCGGCCTTAAATTCTTAATAGAAAAAAATATAACTATGAAAGTCAAAAATAATTCATGAAAAAACAAATATTTTAACTTTTTACCTCACGGTCCTTTTATCTAGGCCTTTTCGAAAATTTTTTGGTATCCGTGAGATTTATTGGTGGAACACATGGATCGCAATTATTTGAAATTCTACAATGCATCAATCATTCAATCAATCAATGGTTAATAAGACCCAAAAGAAAAAATCTGGTGTGACTGGCGCACAGATCACAACTTTCTCTTACCTTCGGTAATCCAAAGTTGTATATTGCTATATTGCTGTCACGCAAGATTTTTTGTGTCAATTCCCGACAGTACGGAACATATGACAATTCAAGATAAAATTTATAAGTATGGGAAAATATTTATATTTTGTTACCATGGCAACCATTTCTCTATCTTTTCTATGGAGTACAAAGAGTAAGTGGTCTTCAGAAGATTTCAATCGCAAAATGAGAATATACATTTTAAAAGAGCATCTAAAAAATAATTGATTTTTTGAATTTTAAAAAAAATCGTTGGAGCAAATTTTGAGAAAATCGAAAAACTGAAAAATTACATCAGTAAAGTACTAGTAATCTTTGGCCGATTTTGATTAAAAGCTTATTTTTCCGGTCCCAAGGGGTGTTTAACTTAAATATAGAATTTCAACCTCATTTCAATTCCTTCATGCTTAAAATTGAACACACACCCCACCCACCCACCCACCCACACACACACACACAGACAGACCATGTCGCGAAAACCACTTTTTTTTTTTGGATTCGAGGGACCTCAAAACGTGAAGACCCATCAAA